>BLFK01001035.1:312756-326842 GCA_014634185.1 Astreopora myriophthalma | reverse complement strand
TGAGAAAAGTTGGGAAAAAGAGACGATAAAGGACAAAAAAATGCAGAACTTTTAAATGAGAAAAAGCGGGACAAGGGGCGACCGATTCTCATGTTATGTTCGTTCTCTTCGATCTCCACTGGAGAAAAGCGTAAGAGAAGAACGAGTGTCCAGAACAGAAGCCTCTGAGGAAGACAAGGTGAAAATAAAAGCAAAATAATTTCCAAGTTTTCAGATGACTTCGCTTTAAAGATGCGGGAGGGGGGGTGGGGATTAAGGCACCCAAGATACGCCCCAAAGTTTCGGGGCTTTTGACAAACGCACGGCTGGCGTGAAACTTTGCAATTCCGTTTTCCTTTTCTACCAAGAAAACATGTTAAAGGACCACCCTCCTAGAACATACGGATCGTAGTTTTACAAATGCCTTTTCGGGCCCGGAAAACGAAACGGGCCCCTTGGCCGGGTTGTTCGAAGCAGGATTGCCGCACACCTTTCAAGGCCTATTAAAACCTCCACGTTGTTGTCGTGGTATTTACCCGGCCCATTTAGCACTAACCCTGCTTTGATCAGCTCGTCCCTGCCGATCAAAGCACGGGCTAACGTGCCTGATAAAGTTACACTGAACAACTGACTATAACAGAATGAATTGACTGAAGTACGGAAAACAAAGGTTTACTCACCCAAAAGTCGCATCTCTGCGTCAATGCATTTCCTAATGCACAAAAAACCTGAATACATTTGTCACCCACCTCCTTCGACGTCCGATGCAAAAACAGTCATGAGCCTGCCAAGCTTTCCCCAATGCTGCGTAACATAATACCTAAACAGTTGCTAACAAGACCATTAATTCTAAGCAAAAATGAGGAATGATCTTATGAGAGGGGCGCAGCGGTGTGGAGAAGCGCAAGAAGTAGCATTAATCATGGTGGCCTGCATTCCCGAGATTGCACAAAATAAAATAGAAAACATACATTCTTTAATTTGTGAATAGACAACTCTTAATATGAACAAAATCTTCAGCATTCATAAATCTTATGTACACTTCCGGAAAATATAAATACAGACTCAGTTTAAATGGTTACTCATATGTTAAACGTGAAATTTCAAAAATGTTTGTTAAAACATTACTGGAACAATGATAAACAACAGATGTTCGCCCCTGATAACAGTAGTAGCTGTCATTGAAACAGATGACCTGCAAACATCCTATCACGTGACTGAATGAACAGGTGCACTTAATCAATCACGTGCGTTTCTTTTGGAGAGCATACAAGACATCGTCTTGATTGACATTCAAGCGAATTCTCTGCTCCAGATCTCGACGGCCAGATTCCACTAACAGTAGTCTCCAGGCCCCTAGGCGACAGCAAATACCCACGGCTTCTGAAGGTGAAGGGGGCGAGACTCCTGAAAATATGTTTAAAAAAATAACAAATATCAAAAGAGGACGTTGAGGGGTTTTGACCTACAAGTGAGCGAGACTAATGCTTTTACCGACTTCATCAACGCGACTCAACCGATATCACCGGCCGGGCCCCCTGAGAGAAACGAGGAAAGAGCAATTGAGTCTCCTTGTGGAATAAAATCTGAACAAATCAATGCAAACTCACCCTCAATACGACAGAAATCAACGAGTTGCTGAAAAACCTAAGGATAAGAAGATTTCGATTACCTTCGAAATTGATAAGAGCTGATGAGAGGTTCCAGCTACTGGGATCGCTATAGTCTCAACGAGAGGCAAGACTTGGAAAGTTGATAAAATCAATTAATCACAAGACTCGACTTACATCTCCAAACGTTGCTTCTTCCAGTCCTGAGCTGCGAAACTCAGCGATAACAGACTTCAAAAAGACACTCTCCATATATGACAAGTACCTAGTGTGTGGGTAAAAGATAGAGCTTGGTAATTGCCTCTTTTTCAAAGCGAGTCTAAGTGCGAAAACTTTCCCACAAAAATGAGTTCTTATTCGTAAGCAAAGTAAAACTAAATTACCATCACAAGACTTTCGCACTTAGACTCGCTTTGAAAAAGAGGCTGACGCGAACTCGGAAATGGCTTATTCAAAACAATCCGAGAGATTACTGAGTGGTCCCTATTATCTTCGTCACTGAATCGAGCTACTTACCAAAAGACTAGCTGATTGCCAAAGAAATCGAAAAGAAAAAGGCTTACGTCATAGCTTGAATCTTGGGTGAAGAAAACATATCTTGCAGCGCTTCGTCCACGTGACTCATTCCAACCAATGCGCTGCCTTTCTTCTTGGAACGCGGATCTGCTATCTCTACTGCTCTACGGCAAATATCTAAACAGCGGCGGGCATCGCCAGACACAGCGGCAACCTGTCGCGTACAGGTGAGATATATGCGTTATTGACCAAGCGTGAGGTCAAGATGGCTGGATATTGGCCAAGTTATTTTTTTGCGTTTTTATTTTTTCCATAAAAACGCAAAAAAAGAACGAAGGCAATATCCAGCCATCTTGACCGAAAAAGCTTGGTCAATAAAGGATTTATTATATGGCTTTCGGGGAAATTTTTCTCGCGGGACATGGCGGGTGGTCCCGAGCGGGCAAGATAGCTCCATCTTGCCCGCTCGGGTAGCCAATCACAGCGTACGATTTGGTTCATCTTGCCCGCTCACGAAGCTAGCCATATAACAAAAAACGTTACTACACCTAACCTGCTGACTGACTGTCCGAATGACCGACCAAATAGCCAACGGACGGACGAACGGACGGACCGACCGACCGGGCTGTTGTTGTTACCCACATTTTACGCAGTCCCTACCTTTCTGGAGACAAGCTGTACTGCGTCAGGTTCGAAGGCCTTTAGTCCAACGATCCGTGACATGACAATCTGTTGCAGCTGCGAAAAGGTGTAGGGCTGGAAGGTCAAGCGAGTCAGACCCTGAAACCAAATGACACCATTAATCCACAAACTCATCACCGACATACGAAAACGACAGATGAAGAAGACACATGAAGAGGCCAAAAGCATTCAACGAATTGAGCCTTTTCCTTACCAATCGACTGGAGACCCGCTTCATCATGATTCTCTCAGGTAAGTCCATCGTGTTTGCAATAGCCAACACTATTAGACGAGAATGTCGTCGCGTCGGCCATTCAAACAGATTGTACAACACGTGCTGTTTACGAGTCCACAGCAGATCCAACTGACAAAAAACAAATATATCACATCAACCCGACGAGTTAAAGATTTCAAAGATTTGGACCAAGCTTTGTGTCACTTCATTGCCAAGTTGTACAGCTTTTGTCGGGTGTCTCGCAGGAGTCATAAGATCTAAAGAAAAGGGACGCTTGCTATTTACAGAAACCATCCGGATGGTTATTTTAGGCAAAAATGCAGCTTCTCTTAGCGCAATATGGTTAAGGTACAAAATGTATCAGTATCAATTGGAAAGCCCAAGAAAAGTAGAAATATGACACTGATTAAGCCGATGGACCATACTCTCTAAATAGTTCCGAATGGAATGGTATGTACCACTTGATGGCCAGACTTCCGTGTAAATGTATGGGGACCCCGGATATTAGTAGACCTGGACTGGTTGCGGACGGAATACATAACAAACACCTGCAGTTTTGATGCACCACTTTCCCTCGATAGGACGCCCCTTTAAACTTATTACAATGAAGCGTTCGAACTCTTTCGATGTGTAATTCCTTTCCAGCAAACTGCAACCTCATTCGGATCTAACTAGTTTTCAACGGCTCTTACCTCGTCTACCAATAGGATAACAGGATCTCGGTCAGGAGCTGGGTTACTAAAAAACCTGTCCAGCAGGTTGGAAGCGTGTTCCGGTGTAGCCTTCTGCCCGGTCAGCAACTGACAATAAGTAGAGAACAAAATCACCAATTGGAAAACTAAATCAATGAATGATGGAATTCCAGAGCTCTGATTTGCTTTTAACGGCAAAGCGATAACAACCACTACACCAACCAAGCCTGACAAATAGTAGCTAAGAGATCCTGTCCGCGTAATTATTTCGACACAAAATTCTTCAAGATCTAGAAATACTTCTGGGTTGTTTTTAATCAAGCAATCATTCCAGTCGCAGACGGCAGTTCTTCACCTAATCTTGGCACTGTCCTTTCAGTCTTTCTTCATCCACCCACAAAGTGGTAATTTAGGGTTGCAAGAATTTTCAATTTGCCTTGCAAGGACAAGAATTTCTTTCTTTGATTTTCCATGGGCAATAAATCAAATGACACTTAATGGCTGAGCTCCGAGTTCACTTCAGCCTCTTCTTCTTCAAATCGAGTCTCGTGCAAATTTTTCTGTGATGGCAATTACTTTTACTTCACGAATGAATTAGCCTGCGAAGCAAGCGTTCCGTACGAGCGAAGATTTCCGTCTTCGTGCCGCGGGAAATTGGGGCGAAAAATAGGTGGACGGGTGGGATTGGGGAGAGGAGCTCGCTCACTCCCACCCGTCCACCAATTTTCTCGCCCCAATTTTCCCGCGGCCAGAATACGGAAATTTTCGCTCGTACGGAACGCTTGCTACGCAGGCTACGAATGAATGAAAACTAAAGACTTTGCACTTGGTCTCGCTTTGGAAAAGAGGCTAAAGTGAAGTCAGAAATGGCCTAATCACCGACCTTGAGAAAGGCGGAGTAGGCTTGCGCGGGTTCTGTTAATTTCATTCCATTGATTTCCACAAACTGAAAGTCTGGTAAATCCTCCTGAGATTCTTCAATACTGCGTATGACTTCATGTACGGTGGCTGTTTTGCCTGTGCCGGGCACTCCAGATATATACATACAACTACACAGACGTCAAAAAAAGAGAAAGTTTCTTAAGCGCAGAGCAGCATCTAGGGACACCGTACAGAAAGAAAATGGATTAATTGGAAATGCACCGAAATGTTGACTTTGAGGAGAGGAAAAAACCGCGGGACTAAGATATACAATTCTCTCAAAGAAAGGACCAAAGAAACAACAAATTCATGATTGAGAGAAGTGAGTACGAGGCGGGCATTTCGGTAGCTTTCCTTTACGTAGCAAAAATACGCGTCGTAGAGAGATAGGAAGGTTTCTCACGTTCCTATGGTGCGTCGCGCTTAAATGCGAAGAGCCTGGGGGTCCTGTGGAGGAGGTACCCAAAATGCATAATGCAAAAGCACAGCAACACGCCTTATTCCAATGATGGCCGCCATTTTAATACTCTTTTGTTCTTATTCAAATTAACCCTTGTTGCCTCGTCTTTAAGCCCAAAATTCAAAAGAACATTTTACCTTGAACGAGGCAAAAAGGGCTAATTTGAATAACAAACGAATATTAAAATGGCGGCCATTTTGGAATAAGGCGTATTGTTTATGCAGATTAAGTTAGTCCCCATCGCGTCTCGAGTGCGCTACTTTGCCCTTGGCTAAATAACGCCTGTTATACAGGCTAAGATTAAGTTCACATTCAAACCTACCCGCCTGTGCCATCCAACAGTTTCCCTTCCACGAAACCATAGATGTCAGTAAATTCCTTGTCACGGCACGGAAGCGACGAGGGGACAGCAGAGACGTGTAAACTGAAATAACGGAACCGTCTTCAATTGAGCATCGTGAAACAAAACCAAAGTAATCAATGAGCCAATCACGTTCTGAAGGACATACACCCTTCAGTCAATCACAAATCGGAATGATTCACGACTTGGTTTCATCAGCCAATCAGAATGAAAAGCAAGTAAAAGCAGCCGGCGCCAAACGCGGGAAAACGAGAGAGACTAAGTCGCAAAAGACTTTTCCCTCATTCCTCCCAGTCCCACACGGTCAGTTGTGAAACGAGGCTGGGGTCGATAAAATTCAAAATGAAGGGGGAAATGTTTGCTCCGGCCATTTTGAATGCTATCCACCCAAGCCTCCATTCATAACTTACCGGAGAGGACTGGGGGAATGCAGGAAAGGTCTATAGATCGTTTTCACATGACGTCACGACGGCCATATTGGTGTACCTAAACAAAGAAACAGCGACCATATTCGTGTACCTAAACAACCTTTGGGAAATTGAACTCTATTTTTATGCAAATATTTCCTTTTGTTTCAGTAAATCAATATGGCCGCTGGTCACGTGAGTGAAAGCGATCTATTAGTTGTTTTTTTGCGACTGATTTTTTGAAAAGTTTGCGCAAGTTTTTTTTGATCCGGTCACAGATCACTTTAGTTTTGAAATAATTACGGAGACAACCCCAAGAGAGTTATGTTAAGAATTTGTTTCCAAGACAAACCGAACGGTATAAATGTCATCAGACTGAAGTTAAGGCACTGCCGATCGGTCAACAAATCCTTAAAATGACGGATATTTTCATCTGCGCGTCAAAAGTAATTTCAACATTGGCTTACTTTTGCATCCAATTACTTCACAAGGTGACTGGCTGAAAATTCTCGACTGGCTGAAAATTCTTTTTTTCTCTTTTACCAACCAATCAGGAAATAAGAACCAAATGCGTTTCCCGCACTTGGCGCCAACTACGTTCTATTTTATTCAAGACCAGGCTGCAAAGCAAGCGTCTCTCTGATCTCCCTTCTGCTGTTGGTTAGCTTTTTAGACGCACAATAATTGAGACTATACAAGGAAAATTTGGAGGCAGGCATAACTTGTTAAAGGAATCCTACCAACACTCAAGTTTTTTACTCTCGATATTACTTTTCCCGGCACAAAAGCTTGCTTAGTAGGCTAGGCCCAGTGCGACAAGAAAACCCAGGAGGCGTATTTACAACCTGTTAACCTTACTTTTTTCGAGCCAACTCCAAGGGTGTGCCAGGAGTCTTACAGGGCTGCTGTCGATCAGGAATACTGGGCGTCATTAAACGTTTCCTTGATGGTCGTTTGGTGCTACTTGCAGCAGGTGTTTTTGGTGTCTTGCCGACAGTCTTGGGTGTTTTCGGTTTCTGTGTCACAGGTGTCTTCAACGGAGTTTTGAGATGAGATGAGTTTTGTTTGTGTGGCGTCTTTGCTGCAGATTTGCCTGCCGTTTGTGTAAAAAGGAGCACGGATGTTTTATGACTCAAATGGGTCAATGAGTCAATGAGTCATGAGTCAATGAGACTCACAGTCAACATAGCAATAATTTATTGATTAAGCCTAAGCCCTGGTTTCAGTAATCAGAGTTAGGGTTAGAGCTAGAGTTAGCTTTCATTTTATGGGTTTGCGTAACTGCACTAACTCGTTGACTCATTGACTCATAGACTCTTTGACTCATAAATACTCAAGACTCTGTAAAAAGAGGTTTCTGTTTTCGTTTTTGTACAAAACAATTTTGTCTTCCCTACAAAGGTTTCAGTGAAGTGTCCCTTACCTCTAGGTGTGTCCTGTATGGAAGTACAAGTTTGTTTCTTTTTAGCAGACCGCAAGAGTCTACTCTGACCTGTTCCAAAGTTAAAATGATAGAAAGAACTAATTGTTTTAAACAAGTATCGCCTTCAAAAAATTATAACACATACATGTAGCGAGTAAACGATAGCGAGTAAACGATATCCTTAAATATCGCAAATGTCCGCTGCGATTCGCTCACAATCTCAAAAGTTAGAATACAGTAAAAACCCGCGTGTAAGAACCTACATTTTTGGAAGTCTGGCAAAATAGGTTCTTCTATTTTGGGGTACTCATTGGAAATTTAGGCTAAGTAGGTTCTTAATCAGGTTCTTAATTGATATGAAGGAGATATAGTTGTTAATTACCAAAAAAATAAATGAACTTGGGTTTGGTCCTTGAATATACAGTATTTATTCACAACTGTATTATGTTAATCCCAACAGAACTCATTACAGTCAAACTCCTTGGTTAAAATGTTTATCACAATTTAACTGTAACTGCCCACACATAGATCTGCTAGATCTTGTTTGGCTAAACAGGTTCTTATATTTTTGGGTATTAAAATGGCAAATTTCTGCCGGCAGGTTCTTAAACCACTGGTTTCTTACACCCGGGTTTTTACATAATATATCAAACACGAAGAAGAGTGTTTCATCACATATCCAAACAGGGAGAAGCGAGTTGAAAAACGAGGCCAAAGACCGCGTTTTTTAACCGAATTCGAGGTGTTTGGATAGAGGATGAATTGCTCTTTTGAGTGTTTGATATTGCTTCTCAAAGGAGTCAGTATTTTAAGAGAAATTTGAGTTTAAAATTGCCGAAATTTTATGCTAATTAAGATCACAAATCCAAACTTCCTTCACGATAGTGACTTCTTTTGTTTGGGGCTCATGAATTATGAATGAGTTTGAGAATGTAATAACAGATAATTCATTAACCACTTCCCTTGAGAGGCTTTTCAAGGCCAATTATACAAATGAACATAACTGAGTTGAGAATCCCAACTGGTGGAAAAAGAAACTAGTTGGCTATTTATAAGCATAGCCAAGGAGTTGAACTGGGAACTACCTAGAGAGTGGTCAGAGCAGGCAGGACTTGAACCCAGGACCTCCCAATTACAAGTCCAGTGCCGTAACCACTTGGCCAAGCTGCCTCTAAAGAACCACCGTCTACAGCATAATAAGAATTATGAAATTCATTATATACTGCAAGT
Source organism: Astreopora myriophthalma (assembly GCA_014634185.1). Classification (NCBI taxonomy): domain Eukaryota; kingdom Metazoa; phylum Cnidaria; class Anthozoa; order Scleractinia; family Acroporidae; genus Astreopora; species Astreopora myriophthalma. Next base: position 318,327 of record BLFK01001035.1, on the reverse strand, counting down.
GTCAGCTAAAATTCAAAAAACAATATCAAAAGTTGGAAAGACCATGTACAGAACAGTAAAAAAAAATGTTAAATTCCTTAAATACTGTAACTGTCAGCTGAAATTCACAAGCAATCTCATAATTTAGAACCACCTTGTGCAGCATATAACAAACAAACAGCACCTCAGGAAAATAATGTTCAATAGCTTTCATTTGAATGGTCAGACTTTAGGATTTCATCCACACACTCAAAAGTTAGAACCACGTTGTACAGCATAATAAACAGCACCACAGGGAAGTAAGACCTAGTAGCTTTCATTAGAATGGTCACATTTTAGGCTTTATTGCCATCTGCTGTTCTGAAGCAGAGCCTTCACTAATCACAGCAGCTGAAAATCAAGCCTTAGAACATAAATTCACCTTTCGAAAACCAAAGGGATTATGTCTTCATAATGTGCATTCCAGATAACAATTTTCACTCAAGAGAAACTTGAGCTTTTCTAAGGCCTCACAACCAGAAATTTTACAGACATCACCCATTGGGTGGCCCTGAAGGTTGATTAAACTCACTTCTAGTAGTTCTCTTTGCTGCCCTCTCGCAGTCATCCACTTCCTTCTCTTCCACCTCATAATCAACATCACAATCTTCTTCATCATCATCATTACTATTATCGCCATTGTCGTCGTTGTCCTCCTCATCATCATCATCTGATAAGCCACTAGCATCACTTGAATGAAACACACTGTCGTTGTCACTTGCATCTTTCTCTTCATGATCCTCCAATACACTGTCTAGAACTTCACAAGTGCCTGTAATAAAAGAATAATAACAGCTTAATGATATTCAAAGCCTTGAAGATAGTGGACCTCCTAGATTTTATTCGGGCTAATGCCAGACCATTTTACTCATCACTGAGCGACTTCTCGCAGGATTAAAGGGTCAAGTTGCAGCCTTCTTGGCCTGATCTTAATCAAGTCCATTAATCACACACATTCACTGTGTTATATGCCTTTTTATTCTCTCCCAATGTCACTTTTGTAAACTCACTGAATTAACTTTACTTTCTACAGCAAACACTAACCATATCTTTGCCCTGACGACATCACTGTTTGATTTGCTTCCTTTGTGCTCTGACTGTTAACTTTGCTTCTCTTAGATGTCACAGTGGACTCATCTGGAATGCTACGACTTGCTCTTCTTTTGGTACGACTTGGTGCGACAATATCACCATTGAAAACCAATGGTTCCACTAGTATTGTACACTTCTTGTTCAACGTCTTACTGTTGCATGAAGCAGGCAGATCACTTTCTCCATTCACTGTGTCATTAATAACTGTTCAACCATACAAAAAGAAGAGAACAAAGTAAAATGAAATTTGAATTAAAAAATTAAGCATTGAGAGAAGCGCACCTAGGACCAGAGAGGAACAAAATACCATTGAAAGAAAGGTCTTTCCATTTTAATATTAAAAAAAAAACCAAGTTGTTTCCAGTCACAGGTCCTTTTAGCTACATGTAGTATTCATGAGTGAATTGTTAAACTAATACCTTAATGAATATTGGAAGAAAAGGATTAACAATAAGAGACAAATGGTACACCCTGACTAGAATGGATCACAGCCTGTACCAAATAATGCAATTATCGTTTCCAATATAATAATTATCTTGGAATTAATAAGCGCATTATTAATTCTAGTCAGGTTGTACCATTTCTCATTGCTAGAAGCAGACAAGGATTGATTTCTGTGACTTTGCTGTGTGCTTTGTAGGCAGACTATGATCGTTGGTATCAATAAGCCATGTTCTAAATGAGCGAAGGACTCGGTTATGAATGATGAAAATCAGCTGGATCAAATCTGACTGAAAATTGAAGCCCTACACCCTAAAGAGCCTCCAAGCATTAGTGAGATTAACCCTTTCACTCCCAACAGTGATTTTATACGTTTTACTCTGGCTAACGCCAGGAAATTTTACTCCTCAATGGGGTAGTCCCTGGGCAGGAAGGGGTTAAGAAATTTTAGCAGGATTAGACTAAAGGGAAGACAGTGATACGCTTTTAAAAACCACTCAATCAAGAACGCTTATTATGGATTCGAGGGACACCCAAGGGACACCTGTCCCTTAATTTCTCTAAAATTAAGGATTTTCGAAAGTGTGCTAAACCTCTTTGCTTTTCAAGAAAAAAGACCCGATTTTTGTAAAAACATACGTGTACTGACGTTTGATTGCCCTTTCCAGTGACACGAATAATTTTTTGATTCAATCGACTTTTAATACTTGTTCCCATTTCCCTTGCTCATTTGAAACAGTCATGGCTAATACCAGTGTATTTTATGAATTAAAATTCTTTGAGCAATTTGATGCCAAATAGGACAAGTTTAGATTTCCAACTGGTGCCTGGAACTTCTTCACCCCTTCCAATCCCAAAGCCTCCCCCATCTTATTCCTCTATTGCAACGACTGATGGAGAACTTTACTGTGTCCTCTTTCCATAAGAGAAAGGAAACACAAAAAGACTGGCAACAACTACAACACAGTGACCTGACCGCATGCAAAAACGAATTCACCCCAACTTACTCTTTCTTCTTGCAGGTGTCTTTCGTGTCTGTGGTGTTTTAGCAGCACTGGTTATTCCATTTTTATTAACAGGCTTCACTTTTCTAGAAGAAGTTCTCCTTGGAGTTTTGCCATTACTCACACCTCTTGACTCACCATGCCTTCTTTTAGACATGGATTCTCCAGCAATCTTTTTCTTAACTGGCTGAAAGTTATAGTGACGGTCAAACTGAAACCGCACATAAAACAAATCTTGCTCATTGTCACAACTTAAGCTATCTGGCAGCAAATCCTGTTGTCTAAGCAATAAAACTGTACATTTTCTTGCAATGGTCTCTGCATCGATCTCTGCAATACTACTTTTGACATCAGCACAAGGCAAGAATAGCTCTCTTGAAGGATCAGCAATATCAATCGTTATCTGTTTCATGCATTTTTTCAGTTCTTCATAGGTGTAGTACCACTGTATTACAGCTCTGTTGGGGTCTTTGCTTCCTTTAAGGTCATAAAACCTTTCCACATGTCCAACAAAACAGTCATCTTCATTGCCATTGATAATGACGTCATCTCCAGATTTTATGACATTACCATTGAAATTGCATTCACTGAGAAGTAAAAGAAAAGCACACATAAATTTCATAGGATATCTGCAAGGTGGCCATGGAGCACATCGGGAAACCAACAAAAAGAGATTGCAGCCATATTATTAATGGACCAATCCCTCACAATCTTTCAGGAACTAAACACTTGCAATAAACAAACATTTGCAATAAATCTTCATAAAAGTATTCAAAAGTGCACTGAAACATTATTATACTGCACAGTATTAATGTCTAAAAAACAAGCTGCAGTGTTTTATCGGGTTTAAAAACATGAGACGTAGCTGAGTGTTTTTAGACCTGATAAAACATGTGCTTTAATTTTTTTGAACAGCTTCAAAAACATTCCACAAAAAAAAGTGTTCCTCTGGAGTCTGAACAATGGTTCAAACTGTGAGAGGAAAATATATTAGCATACAAGAAAAACGAGCTATGTCATTTTAGTATTTTTATATAGAGAATACTAACAAGGAGTGTTTTATCAGCTGATAGAACACCGCACACTAATAAAGTGGAGGTTTATCGATATAAAGTCACTGCACGTGATGTGAATCGACTATTTGATAGGTCAATGGGCTTATGAATTATTAATTAGTTTTTGAATGTACATTATACAAGTTTTACAATAAAATGTCTGTTGTGTTAACATACATGTACTTTTTGCAAATAATTATGTTATCATTCACCTTTTTTTTCGCTTCTTTACTGTTGTACGCATAATATGATTAATTAACTTTTCCATTATTGATAGTAATAATTATATTTAAGAGACAAAATACTAGTCATCCTCTTCTCTTCATAATTTATATGTGAATTCACTGATGTATGTGATTATCAAATAAAGTGGAGAAAATTTAAAAAAGACAAAATACAAAGAAGTAATGCGTGGAAGCTAGGCCATTAAACTAGGTACATGTGACAACCATCTCGCGAACTGATGGCACTGAAGTGTCAAATAACATATCTGCCATGATAGCAAATCTCTGACTCAGGGTTTGCAATTTTCAATACAAAGAGGCCACCAAAATAATACAGGCATACAACTGGGTGGGTAATAGTTGCCAAGTAACTGTGTATAACCGTGATGATGTTATATCCTGCAATGTTTTTCAGCAGTTCAAATATGTCATTTTTGTCTCAGTAAAACAAAGTAGTATTCTTTCAAAAAACTTCTCCATTTTTTCCATTTTTGTTTGGCTCGGATCCCCAAATAATTCCAGCTCACTGGCTAGCATTATGTCAATCATCCAACATTTTATTTATTATTGGACGACTGATGTCATTCATCCAATAACAGAGAAATATCATTGGACAAATTGTTGGACAAAGGATGTCACAGCATGCCACAACAGCTTCAGAGGGTAATAAAATGGCTGAATAGACTAGTTTAGAATGCAATAAACTACACTTTGTCCATTGGGGGAATCTGCACTTCAAATGTCGGCAATAGCCGACTCCACACTACGTGCCTTGTTGGCTATTAACGATGCTGCATCCACAGGGAGCTCATGGAATAATTGCCAAAAATGATATTCTGCCTCATCCAAGAATTGTTCAATCTTATGGCTTCTGGTGTGAACAATCTATTATGGAATTTAACCCCAGTGTTGTCAAAACCCAAAACTAATTTGGAAAGATTTCCACACAGCTCCCTTCATTAATTATACATGCATATTCCTTCTAACCCTCTTCCAAAAAGAACAAGCTTGAATAGAGTTTTGCTAGGAATATGCACGTAAAAAGTATAACATATGGAGCAGTGTGCAGAAATCTTGCCATTAGTTTTATTCCCCACACAATTGTTGAACTGCTACCTGCTTTTTTATTTGTTATTGTGCATAGATTTTTTTTTTTATTATGCAACTTTATTACAATATACACAATACAAATAAGATACGTATTTACAAAAGACAATTTACAATCTACAAAAGGAATGTTTTTTTACATGAATTACAGTTTCAAAAGAAATTTTCAATGCATTTGACAATAATTTGTTATGACAGGTTATAGAAGTTCGGTTTCTTTTACTTATACTCACATGACTTTGGTTACATACACAACAAAAGATTGATAAGCTACACTACTTACGGAGACTACAATTAATTATTATTCATTTTTTTCACTAGTTAGTACTTCATATTAATAGTAATGAACGTAGAATAGAGGAGGAAGAACTTATTTGTACTAAGGATTATAATAGGTTTTCGCAACGAAATTTAAGGTACAGTTTATTAATAAATTCGCGAAAATCACATTTTTTCAGACTCAGTTTTTGGCAATATAAGAAGTATTTGGCGAAGAGTAGACAATAGTTAAATCTAGAGAGTTTTTTGTCATTTCCATCATGTGTCATGCCAAAAAGTTGCTGGACGATTGTTGGTGAATATTGCGAGTTGTTTGTTGTATTAAACCAGGAAATGACTTTATCAAAGAAG
>BLFK01001035.1:257361-312746 GCA_014634185.1 Astreopora myriophthalma | reverse complement strand
TTCCACAAGTGAAGAAAAAATTAAAACCAAAAACCATCACTGCACGTGCAGAAAAAATAGGAGAGACACTGGGGAGAGATATTGCCAGTTGCATCACAGGTTTACCATCCTTTGTATTTGTGCGTGGTGTACTGTGCTTTGTACAAAATCTCGCTAATTCACTCTTAAGAGGGGTCAGTACGCAGCTATTACAACAGCCCACCCGATTGGCTCAGAAAACAATAGAAGCATTCAAAGAAGCAACAAAAACAATGAACCCTAACCCTAAAAACAATAGGGCTGCGTCCTAAACGGATCCAATGAAATTAGAGGTTGTAAAAAGCTGCGTGGTATCTGCTTAAGAGTACTGAGCAGTGCATTCACCAAGTGAGCAAGAGACAGCTTGTCTTATGTCTCAGGCCTTTGGAATCTATTCGTCCCCATAGCTGTAAAGATACAGGGATGAGATAAAAGTACTTGCCCGCCGTTATGTGTCCTTTTAGGCTTCATTGTCATGAACGCCCGATATCTTGCTAGATAAGCAATGGGGGACGTGCGTGAGCAAATTTTCTGACCGTGGGGCCTTTTTTGTAGTACCTGAATCCAAACACTCAAGAATGAGAGCAGGAGATTTGCGTGGGGTCGTTTCTTTTCGCCCCAAGTTGATGCGTTCATCTGTAGTTTGATTAATGTCATGACAATGCTGCATCTTCGAGGATGTTCCTCTATTGCCCGATATAAATAGCTTGATAAAGACCAAACCGTGGAAGTGTAAAGGTTGATGCAGACAATTTAATTTGGAGGGAGGGAAAGATGGAGTTTCATGGGGTGCATGCATCTCTGCCCAGAGGAGGAAACCAGCTAACCGGCAAAATAGATTTGACTAAAGCGGCGTGTGATACCCCTTGTGCGAACTCGAATCTGCAAAAAAGACTTGTATCTCCAAGATAAACTAACGCAGTAGGTGTAATCTTTAAGCTTTTAGTGTTTGTAAGTACATTCTTCCTCAACTTTTGCTAAGATTTAAAATACGTTTAACTGTTTTCGCTTGGGATTCACAGTGTTTTTTTAGGGTCATTACGCAGCTATTACCGCAGCTCTTGGGATTTGTTTAGAAACAACAGACCCAAACAAACCCGGAAACACAAGCAAAGGACCCTAACCCGAAATAACAATCGAGCTACGTCCTATACCGGTCCAATGAAATTGTATGTGAACTTTATGAAATACTTATAAGTGAAATTTGTATGTGAAATGAAATCAGAGGTTGCAACTTGTATGTTGTGCAGAGCTGCGTGGGTCTGTCTTTTTCAGATCCTTGAATTTTGGCACCGTGACCTGAATAGTTGGAAAGCCAAAAAGCCCACGACGTGGACCGCGTCTACTTTCTGTGTTTATTTTACGGATGAAAGTCCTACCGACTTCCGAGTCAATAGCCCTTTGCATAAAAGGCGCTGGTATTTGAATGATAATACTGATACATCTTAAGCCTCACATATACGAGGAAAGTCCTTTGCTCAAGGAAAGTCCTTTGTTTAAGAAGCATCAATGTATAAGTATTGTTATTCAAATACAAGCGCCATTTATGGAAAGGGTATATAGCACTGGGAAAATGGAGATGTCCGATGTGAAAGAGGAAATATTAGGCTAAGGGCAATAGCTGGTAGGGGCTGGGAGAGAGAGATTTCCACTGAGGAAGACGCTATTGAAAGGGATACACCCTACGATTTGTCAGGATTAGATTTCGACCGCCGGTGTCAATCCTTTATTTCTATTTATTTATTTATTTATTTATTTATTTGTTTATTTATTTGTTTATTAATTTATTGGCCAATCGTTAAAGGTTTCCCGAAAAATATTTGCACCTAGGTTTTGACTTCAACTTTCCCTTGCTTTTAGCCCTCTCAGGCTTTCTAAAAGCATTTTCAGTGGGGCGAAATCCAAACCTCACTTTACTTTTATATAATCGCGATTAATGTTAATTGGCTAGGCTTTTGGCAGGACAACCGGACATAGTGTCGTAAAATGAGCTGTGGGAGAGGTTTTTATCTTTAGTCTCAATTTTCGATCATATACTAAATCCTTGTCATGAAGAAAACATGTTGTTCCTGTGTCTGTGTGTTATTAGTGATTAATTTCAAATAAGATGGACCCTCCCCTCCCTCTTCCTTCCTGCAGCCAGCAAAGCAGACTATGTCTCCGACTTTCAGGACCAAATTTCCACTCCAAGGTGTGTAGTTCCTTCACTTAAATGCGAAATACTTTCTGAGAACTTTGCTATACAGTCAACGCCTTAATTACCCTCTAAAATAGCTCACGGCATTCTATCTTACCAGGAACTCATAATGGGCTCCTGATCTTACCAAACCAAGGGAGGATCCTCTTTTGACAAAACTAACCACACTTCGTACTAAAAAGTAGCTGGGGGGGTCAGTATGCACTGCCACAGGGACCTGACTGTCAGAAGAACCTGCTCACACTTTAGAGTCACTTGTCTGTGTTTGACATGTTTTTCCACTACGAATTTTAAAGGTGTCGAGTTTCTTGCAACTTAGTGGGCTAGAATTACTGTCGTTGGCACATATCAAGTTGAGTTCAAAGGCAAATCTAAGACATCAGGTTTGATAATCTTTGTCCGATTTGATGCCGGTGATATTTTAGCATAGGAATGTAATCAACAATGACGTACGTACAACTTGTACGTGTTTAGGGGCCAACCTTATTGTCTTCCGGTTGATATAGATATGGATTAGCGGTCAAATAGATTATTTGACAATGACGGCTTAAAACCACCACATGTATCTTGAACCGATCAGAACAGTTCGTAAGAACGCGAGCATAACTCTACCAAGATACACACCACAGGAGAACCTGCGGTGAAGTCAAACGCGTCGCAAGACTTAGAACGTCTATCCTCGATTCGGTTCCCGAGATGGCTGCCTCATCGACTGCCAAAATGTGGGGTACAAAGGAGTTCTGGGGACTGAGTTTAGAGTACGATCCACAGTGGTTTCTGAGCCAGGAACAGAAAGAGATTCAAACGAAACTAATAGAGATCTGCAGGACAATTATCAGACCAAACGCCGTAAGTATCGCACTTTTACTGCTTAGCACATTCACAGTGTAAATTCAGTGAGGGCGTCGCCTCTTAAACGGAGCCACATAGTTTTGCGGGAAAAAAATTGAGGAGGATCTGACAATGACATGAAATTTATCTTTTCCTACTGGTGATTAACACAGATTCAGAAGTCAGTAAAAGTACTGTTAATGCAGAGTTCATTCGAATGGGATGGTTAAGAAGTGAGAACCACTCTGAACAACACAACAAACACAAGAGTACCACAGCAAAGTAGCTTTCAATTGAATGGCCACACTTTAGGATTTCATCCACAGACTCAGCAAAGTTAGAACCAGCTCGTACAGCATGATAAACAGCACCATAGGAAAGTATTACTCAGTAGCTTTCAGAAACTGAACACGACGACTATAAATTTGCAAGACATGTTTCGACACGAAGTCTTGCTTTCTTCAGTGCAGTGGTATCTAGTAAATACTAATGAAACATATTGTTACGTTAATGCTCAGCAGCTTTCATTAAAAGGATTTTATCGACACGCAAACCACTTTATACAGCGAGATAACTTGAACATGCAGCGCAACACTTGAGGAAAATACTGTCCTCTAACTTTTATCTGAATACCATCACACTTTAGGATTTCACCAACAGACTCAAAAGCTACAACTACTTCCTACAACTGCTAAATAAACCGCAACACCACCGGGAAGGTACTGACTAGTAGCTTTCGTTTGAATGGTCACACTTTATAGAAAGCGAAACATATCAAGCCTGCTTTACACTGCAGGAAGTTTCAGTAACAGCAAAAACGGATCTTTCGATTTATTGTTTTCTACTAGACAGTTGAATGTTCCAGACGCCAGGGTCATGATCTTAGCTTTGCAATTTTTGCCAGAAAATTGTAGCCGGAACTTAGATGTTAATTGCTTCCGTTTTGGGAAATAGTTTATTTCCGTCGATATCGCTACTCCTTAAAACTTCCGCCACACTGCGAGGCCCCCCAAACCCGTACTTCCTCTATCCCCCCACCCCCCACCTTCTTTTTATTCAGGCATTTCTTTCGCGAAACTTCAATCACTTTCACTATACATATATCTTAAATTGCCACGTGAGGCAACTAGTGTTTCCTTACCACGAAATAGTGTTTTTTTAACCTTTCGCCAAAAACCCCGGAAATCTCGATTGGAATGTAATGCTACAGGTAATTTAGTTTGCCCGACGTCCGCAAATTAAAATTTCCAAACCTTTCTGAAAGTCTCAATAAGAAATCCAATGGCTCATCTACTCTCTGGGTAAATTTGAGAGAATACGCTGATCCCAAAGAAACTTCCTGTTGTGAGACTTTTTTTCCGAGGACGAAGTGGTTCCCGCTTGTAAATAGTAAACAACCAATGTTCGTCCGGCCAAAACCCCGCGAGGCAAATATCAGTCGATAGTTCCAACAGCAACCACACCATATAGTCGGTTTTAGGAAATCAGATCATGCCGTTTATCGCACGAAAACGATTGCGCATGAGTAATAATCAGAGCCAACGGGGATTCTTTACTTTGATCACACAGATAGTTAAGGAGAAAACCACTACATAACTATCAAATTCTCTGGGTTAGGTTGAAAGTCCAAAGAGCTCAGTATCTTATCAAAATGCGCCACAGTCTTCTTAAGTTCAACTGAATGTGTTGATGAGTTGCTTTTTGTTGAGCCGTACTTTCTAGAACGTTATGTTCCTTTACTGGTATGTTGTTATTGCGGTCCTACCTCGTGTTATATTTCAAAACACTATAGGAAAGGTGAAATTTTATCCTTAATAGAACCAGGTGGTGTCTGTAAGTTATGTTCAGCTTTATGCACAGAGTTGTAGTTTACAGTCACGTATGCGCCGAAAACTGACTACAAGGTACACTTTTTCCATTTTTGTTTTTGGGTGCCTGCTGACGTAATTTAGAAACATGAAAGACCTGTTTGACACTACAAAAAAACCGGATCAGGACCAATCAAAAAGTCGTCTGGAACAACTTTTTTTTTACCGTTTACAAAGGTAATTAGGTTTTACCCACGAAAAAAAAAATGGCCATAAGGCCCCGTTATTTGCACACCGTTTCGGCCGATTTTAATTTCGGTCTCAGGAACAGGTTTTTACAAAAAAAAAGGGGTCCGAAGTTGTTTTTTTCGGTTTGGGGCATAGCCGCCTATGACCCCCAACCCGTAAAAAACTTGGTCCGGATCCATATCACGAAAACATGGCCCGGATAGGCTACACGGCAAAATTATATGGTCTGTAGCAACTTTTTAATGGCTCCGAACCAGGTTTTCTCTGTAGTGTAAATGGTCGTTAAATGGGCCTTTTTTAAAATGGTGGGTCTTTATAAGGGGCATTCTGTTTCTGTTTTTGTTTTGTTTTTTCAAATTAATCAGTTTAGTCCGATATTGAGAAAGTGATATTTTGACACAAATATTGACTTCGAGAGCAAAAATGATTTTGCACGAGAGATCTAAAGTTTAAAGGTTCGTTTTTAAATTATTAACATTACTTTATTTTGCCATCTTTCAGAAACCCAGGATACACAACTCAACTTTATTTACTTTAACACTTAACACCACTACTTAACACTTCGTGTAGTATTTAACTGTCCCACATACCACAGCTTCAATGCAACCGAACTTTGCCCTTTATCCATAGTTCAAAAGTGTCTATCTATCTCAAGTGGGACCTGCCGGTGCTTGCGTCTGTTGCCAATGCAACGCGGCAAAATAAAGGCATATTTAGAATGAATTGTGTGTCAACACCAGCCACAAAACACAACATTGTAACAAAGGCTTCAAGCACGATTGGGACGTTTGCCAGCTCTGAAAGTAGATGACTTTGCGGAGGATTTGATTACCGACCGATTGAAACAACAGACCCGGGGGGGGGGGGGAATATGACTCGGAATACTTGATAGGTATGTGCCGGCCGATTCTCCAAACCATTATCTATTTCAGACCAAAACATGCTATTTTCCACACTCGTTTTCAGACGTGGCTTCTGAAAGTTGTTCTTGGTTTGCGAATCCATTAGCTTGTCCAAGTGAAGCTGAGCAGTGCCGAAGTCAAGAATTGTTAAAATTTCCCCAAAAGTTCAGCTCGAATGATATATTTTGGTTACTTTTCTTCGTCTATTATTCATTTGAAGTTGAAAAGACAAATACGTTTATACGTTGTAGTGGTTCCCATGAAAACCATACCCGATTTTAGACCATAATGCTTAAAATCTACACCCGTTTTCAGACCAAAATGGCACAAAAACAATACCCTTGGGGGGGGGGGGGCACATGCCAATATAGCTCATATAGCTCATATATGCTCTCCGACCAGGGAGAACAGAAAACGAAATGAAATTATCGTCCCACCAACGCTGGCGGACTGTGGCGTACCCCATTAAAGTCGCACAAACTCTGTGACTGGTGAGCGGGGCTCCTTTCCCTCCCCTAGCTTCGCTCACTTTAATTTTCCGCTTTCCACCCCTTGTATTCATTTAGCACGTGTTAGCAGGTGTTACTTTCAGCGGTCAGTTGTGGTTTGAATTCCATTTAATTAAATGGTGTTCCGGCAATTATCCTAGGGTCATGTCGTTTCCGTCTCTTTTAGAAGTATACTATATTGATATGTTTGTTTTCCTTCAGGTATATATGAGACACCGATGACCACCGTCGCATATTAAATTGTTACTCTTGAAATCAGTTTTCGATGATATAATACGAGTACAAGACAAAGAATATAATCATACTCCATAGTACGTACAAACAACAAGCTTGGAAGTTCGACAGAACGCGCCTTCCTCCAGTCAGTGAGTCACTCCCCCTCTCCCCAACTCTCTCAATTTCAAGAAGGCTGTGAGGGGCAAAAAGCCCTTGACACATGATCGCATTCTCTCGTTTAAAGACTCGTGAGATTTCGAGAATTTCATCAGATAAGAAAAGATGCTTTCGTTGCCAGATCGTTAAATCAACTCCCATACTCAAGGGTCACTCCCACAGATTCCGGCAAAACTAAAAAGGTTCTCAGAAGCGATGATCTAATATTCTTGTTTATGGGTTGTTGACTACAGTAACGCTTACCAAATGAATGCTAAACTAAGCGAAGACCGTTTCCCTCAAAGTGTACATATAACGGCATTCGAAGTCGAGAAACAGTAACCTGCTCATTTTTACGCAAAAAACGTTTCCAGCTACATCGAGTGTTCTGGTTAATTTTGCGGCCTGCAAAGGGGGATATAATGATTCGAATAAGATAACAGTTAAACATGTCACCCTGGGTCTGGATTCTTCGAATCTAAGCGGTAGACCGTTTTAAATCTCGTGATTTTCGAACTTTTGAGTTGAGGCCTTAGTTCCGAAAAACCTATACGTACCTACCTATGAAAACCATGAGTAAAGACCCCGGCGGTGGAAACTTCGGGGTCCCGAGGATATCAAAGTAGGACTCTCGGGTGGCCGAAGTGAATGAGACCGGCTTAGCAGAGGTCACTGAAAGCAGATTTTCCTTGTGCAAGCAAGAGTGAGATTAGAATCTTGAGAACGCAAGCGATTATTCACGTCTTATCTCTGAAGTGGAAGAAGTAGACTCAATTTGTTTGCATTTGTGTCAGAGTTTATACCGGACGGAGCATCGCTGTTTGAAAATACAGCAAGCCTCTTCCCCATCCTTTGACGAAAACTGAAGGCTTTTAAACAGTTTTCCATCTCCTCGGGATTAAATATACTTCATGTTTTATTCACAGCGAGTAATCTTGATAATGAAGGAGATTATTCGTGTGTCTTGAGCTTATATCTGAAGTGTAGCTAATGAGCTCTTAAACCGAATTTGTTCGTGTGACTGCCTGTGTGAAAGGATTTCATTTTGGCGGGATGGCCGAATAACTAAGGGTGAAAGCATCGAGAGGATTCTCCCTGTATAAAGATACTCATCCCTATCCTCATTCTTGGGCTAAGACTAAGGGTGCATTCCTTTGGGACTGTTCTGTCTATTCCTATTCCGGTTTAGGATTAATGGAACTGAACAGAAATGACGTTTTCCAAAAGAAAGACGGAATGGTTCTTATAGAGGTGAGCTGGGAACTAACGCTCATAGACACGACTGAGACCAGACGTTTCGGCGCCGGGCCCCGCACGATTTTGGCGCCAAAATTATCCCCCCAAAACGCGTATTTTGTGTATTCCGAATAAACCGTATTCTGTTGATTCCGTTAATTCTGCTACCGAAAGCAGAATGAAGGGAATACTATTCCGCTCATTCCGAAAACGGAAAAAGTACCCCCAAAAGGCGTAAACAGACCATTCTGTCTATTCTAATCCCGGAATAGTGCCAAAAAAATGCACCCTAAGTTATGAACACTTCACTGCGACCATCAAACTTACAAAATAACAGTAATAAACAGTTTTCCATCTCCCAGGGGTTATAGGACACATGATATTCGAGAAAAGAATCTCAAGTGCATTGTCTAAGTGTTTCAAGTGGAATGCCAAGGTTAATTAAGTATAGCTGCAAACCTTTTGGAATGAGGGCCCATTTAAATTCTTGAAATTATCCCGCCTGTCCTTAGAAACTGGGGATGTGGTGTGGTTACATTTGACCGCAGTGAAGGTAAAAAACGGTGACAAGTGGAATATCAATAATCATCAGGCTTCAATTGATTTTATATCATTTTATCGCAGAGCAGTTTTCAACCAAGTGTGGCTCAACAAAAACTAAAGTAATCAACAAAAGTAATTAGGTTAGGCAATGAAATTAACCAATTAAAACATGACGCAATAAAAATGAACACTGAAACACGTGCAGCAAGTCATGATTGGCTTCGTTGTTGCATCTGATTGGTCGAGAAAACCCCGTGATAGCTTTTGGCCAATCACTGAGCATGAAAAGCAAGACCAATAAGCCATAGTTAAATCAATTGAATTACTTTCCTATAAAGCAATACTGTGAGACAGACAATCAGAGTAGTTTCGTCCTCAGTCATTTGCAACGGCAAAAAAATTCGCAAAATGGCTTCCCAGCAAGCTGTTAAAACATGGGGTGGGAGGGAATTCTGGGGCCTGAATTGGGATTACGACCCACAATGGCTTATGGACAAACAGCAAAAAGAAATTCAAGCCAAACTGATTGAGACCTGCAGGACAGTGCTCAGACCAAATGCTGTAAGTCATGGCTTCTGTGATATTTACCTGCTGCAAACATGGTATCAAATTTTACAGGTTTTGTATCAGTTTTTAAGACTGAGTAAGGTAAACATCGTGAAAATGCTTCCGCAACCATTTCAATAGATGACAATTGACTTTCGACCCGATCGAGCATTCGTTAGTGGTTAGACGGGCCAAGTGTGTAATCCATCAATTTACGATTTACTGCTCAGTAACATCCACAAGTAGGAATCGCCAGACTGGTATTTCATCGACAGGCTCAGAAGTAAGAACCACCTTGTACAGCATAATAAACAGCTGTGCAGGATGCTTTCATTTGAATGTCAAACGTTGCAGTCATCTTGTAACAGTTGTTGTAAGACATGATAAACAGAACCACAGGGAAATATACAGTAAAGAAGCGTTCGTTTAAAGATTTCACCAACAGACTCAGAACCTAAAAACAAATAATAAAAATACTCTTTTTTTTTTTGGCTCATTTGCTTTTCGTTTTTAGTGCACGATCAGACAGCTCTATATAAGACTTGGCACTATCAGTCCAGTATGTAATAGGCAAGAGACACATAAATATCATCCCAGTCGTGTTACAATTCGACCCCTGAACCGCGCTGGGAAGCCTTTTCTCAAAGAGATATGTCTGTGAATAGCTCCTTTTTTCGATGGGGCACCGGGGGTAGGGTTACCGAGAAATTCACCGCAGGGAATCGGAAGAGAAATGAACGGAACGCTTGAAAGCAGTCAGAAGGTATTGGTTTTAGCAAATTTGTACGCGCTATAATTTACCCGGGAAGAAGGTTAAACTGGGTTGCAAGGGAAATGAGCACTAGCTAGCACAAGAGTAGTGATAACGTAAATTTCACATCATCTGAGATAATAGGGTCAATTGGCTACTGTAAAGAGACTCAAAAGATGAACTTCGAGCGTTGGCCTTTCGTTGGAGACAGTTAATCCTTCATCCGAGGGGTAAAGAGACAAATGATAACGTCACATACAAGTTGTCTGTCACATTTTGACAAGTGTGAAGTTATCACTGGAATGCGCTCAATGGCTTTTTAAAGAAAGTCGTAAGAATACGATCTTCACCTATCTGATTTCTCCCCTGTATTGGACTCGTCTTGAAAGAGCCCGCCTCTGGCATCGCCGCGATTAGCAGCAGTGAACATTTGAAACAAGTAAATGCACGATGATGAAATGCACGCTTTTTATGACAAAGGTCACGAAGTGTCCCCTAACCCTTTCGCTTATGGAAACTGAACGAAAAGGCTTGATTATGGTAATTACTTTGGCCGTAGGACGCAAAGTATAGTTCTGGCCCCAGTTGTTCAAAGGGTGGAAAGCGCTATCCACTGGATAAATCACTATTCATCGGACAACTCAATTGGTTTTGCTAGCACTTATCCGCTAGATAGAGGGTGGTAACGGGAACGGGGGGGGGGGGAAGGGGTCTACATCACGTTTCACGGAAAATAAAACGGTCCTTTCACAATTCACGAAAACGAAGACATAATGAAAATCACAGTTCACGGCGAATTAAACCTCGCATTTCTCGTTTCACGGGAAAAAAAAAAAGAGCCGATTACGAGTCACGAACATGTCCTTTCCACCAGAAAATTCTATATAATCAAGCACAGTAACGCAAAACCAAAAATGTAACTGTCACTATCCCTTTTTGCAGATTGTATGCGATGAAAACTATGAATTTCCAAGAAAGAGTCTGGATGCTTTGGCGTCGCTTGGGCTGCTGGGACTTATCGTGCCTAAGGAATTAGGTGGCCTGGGCCAGAGTCACGTGTGTGCGGCAATGGTTGTGGAAACAATCGCCAGATATGGTTGTTCCAGTACCGCTATGGTTTATGGTCAGTGGGCTTAAAACAAATGATTTTACTGCCAACAGAGTTCAGCGTGTAGTATCTGAGACTTTTTGTGAGATGCCTTTCAACATATCTACGTGCAACTTGGGAAAGGTTTTGAGCATTTAAAATGATTTGTTGAACTTCATGAAAATGAGATTGAGTTAAGGCAATGATTATCTATTTCTGTTGCAAGGCTTATGGAAAGATTTTTCATGGAAATTCTCCTTTTATTTTCTGTTTGCAGTCATGCACCTCGGTGCAGTAGCATCAATGTTGTTCCGCCATCACGACAACAGTACTCTTCAAGATGTTCTCAAACGTCTCGACAAAGACAAATTGGTTGGCACATTGGTGTTCAGTGACCCTGCCACAGGTAAAGGTTTACCACCTTCGATCAAGAAGTAAGAATCCTAAGAAGGCTATGAGAACCATTTGAGTTTGCATGGCCTCAGGGTCGAGACTGTCACCAATTCTGGAGCATTTTTATATCTAGCTTTGCTAATTCTCATGGCCGATCTTTTCCTAGTAGGGATTAGCTCGCCTTTAATTCAGTGGTTTGATCCGTATCATCGTACGTAGCAAGAGCAGGGCTTGCGCTCCAACCCAAAGTTACCTGTTATATTATGTGTGCTTTTTCAGAATAATTAAGCCCACATCACAGACACCAGTGACTGATGTAATTCAGTGTAACCTAATGAAAGTTTAATTTTCTAAACAGGTGGCCACAACTGGTTTCCATTCTCCTCCAAAGCCAAGCAATTGGACGACAGCACCATCCAGGTTTTGCGGTACGGAGCCTGGGTAACAAGCGCTGGGTTCGCAGACTTCTACGTTGTTGAATGCACGAGTCCTGCATTTGATGGAGACTTTATGAACCTCAGCCTTTACCTTATGTTTAAGGTTCGAACGACATTTCGGTGACGAATTTTACAAATAAATATGCGTGTGGAACATAAGATCACTTTAAAACTGCAGGCGACCTGATGAACTAGCTGAATTAATCATCCAGCGCAGTTTTAACAAGAGGATCTGAAAAAGTACCAGGATTATACGGAAGTCAAAGGAAAACCCAGGACCAAAGAGATGCCGTTGCATGCCCTATATCAGTTGAGCTAACAAGCCAACTAGGAACACATCCTGTCCTTAGTCCGTAATATGCTTGTCAAGCATGATTGAATGCATGTACTGACTTATCAATTTTATGAATTTAACGGAAGTTATCATTTCACTTCCACATTGATCGATTCGAGTTATGTATCTCAAGGGTAGTGTTTCTTATTTTGGCAGGATGAGGTACGCTCCAGCACTGACGACTGGTCAGCATTGGGCATGCGTGGTAACCAATCCAGTCCCGTGGTATGTGAGGGGGTACTGACTGCTGACAGGCTTGTTGGGTCATTTGGTGAGTTACTTGAAATGAAGCTAGTTCAACAACTCTGAGACAAGCGTATAAATCATCGAGAGTTTTAACGGAAGTTTTGTTTCCCGAAAAGGTGAATTTCCGCTGACTGCGCATGAGGTCCTCGATCCATACTTCTTATTATTAAGCTCGGCCTGTTGGAACGGAATCGCCCTGGGGGCTATTGATCTCGCTAAGAAGCACGTGATCAGAACCGAGCACGCCGATACGGGACTGCGAGTGGCAGACTACCCAATCGTACAGGTAATGGGAGTAGAGTACGAACACAGATAGTATTCTGTTCCCTCAGGAGGACATCGTCATGTTTAAACTTTTTGCAGCCCATTGGGAGATGGGTTCTTTAGAATCGCATCTTCTACCAGAAACATTTCAACACCCTTCTTGTTCTCAATATTTACGTGTTCATGGTGGAGAATGCAATTTCATACATTTCATCCGCGGATACATAATGATTTGAAGTATGATCACTGCCATTAAGTGTTGTTATATGTTAAGATTAGTCTGTGTCAGGGTATCAACTGTTGCCAAAAAAAAAATGGCACCCACTTCACCAGCCATCTCTAGTTCGCTGTAGAGAAAGCAATTCACGGTGGTCCCTCTTCGGTGGTGATACGGGGTAAATGACCACAAGATTACGTTTCAAGCGTTTTGCTCTGACAAGTACCCAACAACTGAAACGTACACTTCAGACAAGAGTCGAGTAAGAACATAGTCATTGAGGCGCATGGTTTGTCATCTTGACATCACGCTGAGCTTTCTTCGGATCTCTAACCTATTTTACAGGATTACTTTGGCAAATGCCTGACGGAAACAAACTGTTCTCGAATGATGCTCTTCAATGTTGCACAAGGAATGGATCACGTGACCAACAATAATGACTGGTCAATTTACAAAGGGCAAATGACGGTACCACTGTAAGTATCACCTTAGTGTGACCATTTGTATCCGATCCAACGCTTTAAAGATTGGATTTTTTTCTCAACCAAATAAAAATACGAGCCGCGTTTTTCCCCGCTTAGTGTCGGCCAAGCGCATTTGCTTTGAGTTCGGATTGGTTGATTTCATTGTCTTGATCCGCTGTAATTGGCCAAAGTACTCAATTCGTTTTTAGTTTTCCAACAAGCAAATGAAAACAACCCTCTTTTGAGCAGTTTTCATTGGATATCGAAACCAATCACGTGACTGCTTTGGTTTTGGTTTGTTCTGTGATTGGACCAAAAAGCTCGCGCGAAGTTTTCAACCAATCAGATCCAAAACCAAAACCAACTGCGACGTCAGTTTTCCCGTGCTTTGTGCCGGCTGCGTTATACTTGCTTTGCGCGTTGATTGGCTAGTAAAACAAATCCGCGAATTACTTCGAGATGTGGTTGGGCGAAGGACGTGTTCCCTTCACAACTTGATTTTCTCTGTAATCGCTTTGGTTTTGGTTTTACAACACTCAACTGTTCATTTTTCCTGGTTAAGTCGAGGCCAGTTTCATCATTGGTGTTTTCAAGTCAAGATCAAAGCAGCTGCTAACGTCACTTATGTGACAGACGACATGTTGCACGCCTGTGGAGGGGTCGGATACAAGAAGGAACTTGGTAGGTCTGTGGTTTCGTGAATGGTTTGCCGGTTGAACTTAGCAACCGACCAACCGTATTTCTTTGATAGTTAAAGAATTTCTTGTGTTCTATTCATTTGTTTTTCGTTTCTTCCTTTTGTTCCTTCTCTTCCGTTCTTTTCTGACATTTTATTCTCTAGTCTAATACCAAGGGGTGAAAGGCATCTGTCGGCACCCTACTGATTCTCCTCTCGTATAGTTTCGTCAAATCTTGGGGTCAAGCAAGGCAGATATTGAGTCACGACACGAAGGTGAAGCATCATCTGCTATTCATTCTTTGTTATCCTTTTCAGGTTTGGAGCGTTTGTTACGTGATGGCAAGGCAGGATGGGTAATGGGAGCAAGCAATGAGGTGCTGAGACAGGTGATTGGAAAAACGAGCCTCTTTGGCCTTGGTGCAGTGGACTTCTGGTAAGCCTGATAACCTTTTAACTTAGGTCACTCATGCTATTTCATATGAAGGCATTTATGTGGTCTTTACAACTGAGCCAGCTTTTTTCTTCCTCCTCCGGTTTTCGTTGAAAACCGTGGATTGTTCGAACTCCCTTCTCATGCAGTCACTCTTGCTGTGCACCAATTCTGTCGTTATATGAGGCTGACAACATGAACTCCTTTTTGGCTGAAAATCGTTCTTATCCCCTCTTGTTTTTTTCCCTTGACTGTTTCAGGTGTAAGCTCCCCGATAGCCGTGCTCTCAATTTCGAGCTAAGGAAATTAACGGGAGATGCAAAGCGACAACTGGCACGAAAACTGCTCGCTGAAGCTGAAAGCGAAGATACAGCCTCGAAAAATCACCAGCTCTCGTATCAAAACTCAGAGTTTGACAATCCATTCAGCACCAAGCCGCCTGCCATGTTAAAGTCTCTGGACATCCCTGACGGAATTACGGATGCGCGAAAGCCTTGCCTTAAGCCGAATGAATTTGTCGCCTTGAAGCTGCTGTCCGTAAAATCACTCAGTGAAATGGTCGCCGAGTATACCTTTGCTTTTCCCCAGGCTACTGACTACACCGGATGCTTTCCGGGTCAGTATGTTCGAGTGAGGCTTGGGAAGAACCAGCGATATCTTTCACCTGTGTCACGTGCAAAAGAACTTGGAAAAATTTCGCTTTTGTTGAAGTACGAGACGCACGGGATGTTCTCTAAATCCATGCGCTCCCTTGAAGTCGGTAAGGGCAATATGCATTTCCTTTGTATTGAGAGAAAAACGATTTAAGATACACTGTTTTGGGGCTCGCACGTGTTAGTAAATAAGAAATGAGGTAATTTTACCATTATGCCAACAGCTGGTATAGTTACTGTAAACGGTTTCTGACGGGCTTGAGGTTCACTGAAAGAGAACAGTTTTCTCTGTCTGAAAAGTAGAAACGCGGATTTCAACGGTGCGGGAACTAAATCGTACTAATCTTAAAAAGTTCAGCTCATTTAAGGTTGTCGCTGTCTTTACACAGGTGATACCGCAGATTTCTCCGGACCTTGTGGTGGATACGAATACGAACCCAACTCAACATGTCACATGACCCTTCTGACGTCAGCTCTGTCATGTCAGCCCGCTGTCCAGATTGTGCGTGAAATAATGGCCAACCCAAGCGACCAGACCTCAGTGTCTCTATTGCTCTACGCCAACAAGCCATCTGATATCCCTTACCGACAAGAACTACAGAAGTATGCTGCCCACGACAAGCGATTGCAAGTCTCATTCACCGTCGCTGAGGTCGACTGCGATGATTGGGAGGGAGGAGAGGGTTACATCGATTCAAAGCTCCTATCAAGCAAGCTCCCCTCCCCTGAAGAAGCCAGTCATCGTGTATTGGTGTGTGGTGGCCCCCGCATGATCATGGGAGTGCTCCAGGGGCTCCGAGAATTAAGCTACTCAAGCGACAAGATCTTTGTGTACGGTCAGTTTGGTGTCCAACAGATCCGAGCTGTCTACGGCAAGTTTGCGAAGCTAGCGCCGCAAAGAGAAACCAACAATAACAACAATAACGTCAAACTAAATGGATATTGCCATTAAAATATCAATACACTCAAACAATTTACACGAATGATTACGAGTGTCGAAGAACAATCAAAACTCAAGGCCTTATATAAGTATTGCAAATGTTACATATTGTGCACAAATATCGAAAAGCGCAACATACAAACGTGGCTCACCAGCTTTCTTGTGAATGGACACGGACTCAGATAGAACCACTTCATTTTGGATAATAAACAACACTACAAAAAAAGTGCTCAGTAGTTTTCACTTGAATGGTCAGAAGTGCAAGTAAAATTGTTGATAGACGGTGCAATTCAGTTTCAATTGAGAGTCAAAAGTAATTACCTCACTGACTGAATGGTGAAAAGCCTTGCACGAAGTTTTCAACCCATCAGCTGCAAATGTCAAACCAATTGCACCTTAGCAACTATATCGTTTTCCCGCGCTTCGTACCGGCTGCCTTCACTTGGTTTGCACTCTGATTGGCTGGTAAAACTAAGTCGTGATTTACTTCGATTTGTGATTGGCTGAAGGCGTATTTCCTTTAGAACTTGATTGTCTTTGTAGTTACTTTGGTTTTGGTTTTACGATGCTCAATTGAAAACGACTCACGCCCTATTATACGCTCCAGACAATTCAAGTAAAGAACTCTATTCCTTAACAGGACTCCTGAATAATTAGCTCCTTAGCGGGTAGTAACACGGTTTTGACTGCACTAGCCAAAAAATAATGATCAGAACAGTTTTACTAATTTCTTTTACGAAAGAAGGAGGAGCTTCAGACAGAGCTAACACGGAGTTCCAATGCTCCTCGTTTGAAAATGACGTTAATCTTTTTGAAGCAGAAATTCTGTGAAGAGCGTGAACACTTAATGCTGTTAGTAGTTTGCCAACGTCCAATTTGCTCATGTTCAACCATTCATGTCAAAAAAAATGTAATAATATACTCCTTGGTTTTGGCTAGAACTAAAATCCTTACTTCCCATAACAGCTACTGAAAACCGAAAGCCTACCGGCAAAAAACGGAGTTCTTACTCAGTCTGTGGCCAGTTACTGAGTCCACAAGTAAGCTACTGCTAATCTATGGCAGTTTCATTTATTGTGACTTGACCGCACGTCTTCCCCGAGCATCGCGCCGGCTGAACGAATTTACTTCGGTCTGTGATTGGTTCATTTGATAACCTGCGTATCTGGTGATTGGCTTCATTGACTCGATTGACAACTTTAATTTTTTGTGTCAGAACGGGAAATACCGAACCAAGCCGATGAAGAGCCGAAGTCCCTCAAATTGGAGATACAGTTTGAACACTTTGCAGTTCAGTTTAAAAATAGGCCGAACATTTAGGGGAAGAGGTGAAAATATAAACAATGAAATACATTGAACTGCAGAAATGTGTGAGGATCATTTATGCAGTTCATGTCTAACCCGCACTTCATAATCATTTCTTTCATGAAATACATTCGAACAATGTCCAGGCCTCAGTTGTTCCAAGAGTGGATAGCCCAATGCACTGGATAAATCATGATGCACTAAATAAATTAATTCGTTTTGCTAGTGCTTATCCGCTGGACAAGGCAATCAACTATTCAAAGACCCTCCCCCACCGCCCTTCTCCCAGGCGATGTTACCTGTCGACGCTGTAACAATGAGAGAACGTCATAATAACCTTCTTAGAAACCATGGTGTTGTTTTGGAAGTCTAAATCCGCACATTTTGACCGACGCTCTGTGTAACAGACAAGGAGGTGTGCAGAGAATTGTACGAAACAAAGGTAGTCAATTTGCAATATTCCTTTAGAACTGCTTTCTCGGATAGTCGTCAACGTTTCTATCACAACAAATCCAGTGCGATTGTCATTATTAAAAGAGCGTAAATTATCAGACAAATTCGTCCAATGTAGCATATTCTATTCTTTTGTTGCTTCTGTTATTTCGTGAGGTGACACCTTGCTCTCTTATTTATCCCAAAACTAACTGAGTGTTTTAAGGACTCCTATACACAGTTCTGGCCACTTGAAATCTCTGAACACTCGACCTCTTTGGCACGAAAAATACTGTAGCGCATGGATTGTTGCTAAAAAATCAGCTTCATCTGTGCTTTCTTCTAGCCAATTCAATTGCATTTTCAAGCACTCCTTTAGAGAGTTTCAATGCACAGCCTTTGAAAGAGAGTCTCTTGCGTTCTTCTTCTGGAATCTCGTCCAGAGGTATGGAGGTCTTTTTGGTCCATTTGTTCACTGTGGGATCATAGCTTTCAACCGAGTACTCGTGTTCATGGTAAAACGAGTATGAACTTCTGGAACCACCCATTACAAATACTGTTCCATTAACACACACCATACTACCCTGATAATGTGCAACATTCAAGTCTCCAATAAGCTGCCATTCATTTGTGGAGATACTGTACACTTCACAAGATGTGTGGGAATATTCTCCTCCAGCCACAAAAATCTTCCCATGATTAACCACACCAAAGGCACCACTCCTCTCTTTCTGCATATCTGCAATTTCTTCCCATTTGTTTTGTACTGTATCAAACCTCTTTGCTTTTAATGAATTGATACGCCTACTTCCGTGGCCAATGTGCCCACCCAAGACGTAAATAGAATTGCCAGCGGCAACGACACAAGAACTATTCCTCCATTCCATATGAGACGAATGAATGTCTTTCCATGACAATAGCCCCATATGGTACCTGGCAATAATTACCTGCTCATCACCTGTTGTACCTCCACGGTAGATGCCATAAATCTGCCCCTTAACGACAACCGGCACTTTTCCAGAAAGTTGAAAATCACACAAAGAGGACCAGCCATCAAAAGCAGGGTCATACCTTTCGAAATGGCATGAACCAGGGAAGATATACAACTGATCACGGAATTTTATCATCTCTGAGCTCCCACTTGCATTCTCTGAACATCCGTTTGCCAAACGTTTCCAGATGTCTTTCTCAGGAAAATAACAAAATGTGTATTTCCCTCCACGAGCCACGATGGCGTGCGTTCCAACTCTTTTTCTAGGTGACGGAGTGGCTTCATCCTCGCTCGATAAAACAACATTCAACACTTTCCGCTGGCAACTAGGGTTTCCTTTCACAAGTTTGTTCTCCATAACATCGAACAACAGGTCACGTGACAAGTAAGCTAGTCGAAGGTGATCAAACAATTCTTCAAACTTCGCCTTTCGGTCGCGTTCTTCATGTTCAATCCACTTCTGGATGATTTCAAAAACGTCCTCCTCAGCTGCAACATAAATTTCATCACTTGAAATCCAACTCGCGACCTCTTGGGCTTCCAAGTTTAGGAATTCCTCCGTTTCCGCAACCCCAACGAAGTTATCTCGTATAAACTTCCTGCCGTTTAGCACAAGTTCTCCACATTTGTATTTCTCGGCGAAATGAAAGGTCGAAATGCAATTGGCGTTCGTCAATAGGTCCTCCAGATATCGTCCGGCGGCGGTTTTCAAGCATTCGAGAAGTAAATAATCCGCTGCGATGATCAAATCCTTGGCATTTTGTTCATCGTCGATCTCAACTTTTCCCGTGTAGATGAACTCTAGCACCTTCTCCAGAATAGACGCTGGAATCTCGTCAAATCGAACAATTCCTTCTTCCTTTTCCTTCATCTCACTTTGGAGAAGCTTGACGAAGAAGGGGCTTGCTGCCGAGAGGACGACCTTGTGTACCTTGAATTCGTCCCCGTCCTTCGCCACCAAGGTTATGTCGCACAAATAACGTTGTCCTCGTTGCATGTTCAGTCGATTTAGCATTTCCATACAAAACGAAGCTTGGTCAGCGTGAGTTATAGGCTCTAAACTTTCCATGGTCTGGAATATAAACGGGTTTCTTCCAGCGAAAGAGGTTCCGATTTGTTTCAATCGATCGATGCGGTTCTTTCTTAAACTTAGGCCCCAGGTCCTTGCGGTTATCTTTATTTCCGGGTGCAAGAGAGTGCGGAGATCGCAATCATCCGGACAGAAGCGGCCCTTAGGTGCTCCGTTTCTCCCACCCTTCAAGTCTTTAAAATTCCCGCATCAAATTTGATTCTTATTTTATTTAATTGCGGGCAATTGGTATCAAAGACTTTTCGGGACAAAATAAAGATACGAGCGAGCAAAACATAGCGAATAACTTAAAACTGATTTTTTTTTTTTTTTTTCGTATCACAAGAAGTCGGGAGCATGAAGAATTCTACATTTTGCATGGTGTTCTTCATTTTATCCTTTCTGTCCGATACTCTTACCTTATTGAATACCATTTTATCAACAATAATTGTAAATGGATGATAATAAAGTTACTAGAGAATCATCTCAAGTCCTTCATTGGAGAAGTTTTGAACTACAATTGTGAGTCGAATGAAGAGCAATTTTCAATTGAATGTTGAAAGAAATTACGCCATTGTTTTCGTTTGCACAATGACTGGATAAAAAGACGTGCGCAAACTTTTCAACCAATCAGAAGCAAACGTTTTTCTGAGAAGAGAACGTTTTTCTGTCTCAAGAGTACGACCGCAAAATTTGAAAGTTGCGGGAATCAAATAATACTAGTCTGAAAAAGTTAAGGTTGTCGCTGTCTTCTCATACGTGATTCCGCAGATTTCTCCGGACCTTGCGGTGGATACAAATCCGAACCCAACTCAACATGTCATATGACCCTTCTGACGTCAGCTCTGTCATGTCAGCCTACTGTCCAGATTGTGCGTGAAATAATGGCCAACCCAAGCGACCACACCTCAATGTCTCTATTGCTCTACGCCAACAAGCCATCTGATATCCCTTACCGACAAGAACTACAGAAGTATGCTGCCCGCGACAAACGGTTGCAAACGCCATTCACTGTCGCTGAGGTCTATTGGATGATTGGGAGGGAAGAGAGGCTTACATCGATTCAAAGCTCCTATCAAGCAAGCTCCCCTCCCCTGAAGAACCCAGTCATCGTGTAATGGTGTGTGGAGGCCCCGCATGATCATGGGAGTGCTCCAGGGGCTCCGAGAATTAGGCTACTCAAGCGACAAGATCTTCAAGGCCTTATATAAGTATTGGAAATGTTATATATTGTGCAGAAATATCGAAAAGCGCGACATACAAACGTGGCCGACGAGCTCTCTTGTGAATGGACACAAACGAGACTCAGATCATAGAACCTCTTCACTTTGCATAATCAACAACACCACAAAAATAGCGCTCAGTAGTTTTCATTTGAATCGTCAGAATTAAAATTGTTGAAAGACTGTGCAATTCAGTTTCAATTGAGAGTCAAAAGTAATTACCTTACTGCCATATTGCCATCAAAATATCAATACACTCCAACAATTTACACGAATTATTATGAGTGTCGAAGAACAATCAAAATTCAAGGCCTTATATAAGTATTGGAAATGTTATATACTGTGCACAAATATCGAAAAGCGCGACATATACACGTGGCCCACCACCTTTCTTGTGAATGGACACAACAGACTCAGATAGAACCCCTTCATTTTGCATAATAAACAACACCACAAAAATAGTGCTCAGTAGTTTTCATTTGACTTGTCAGAAGTGCAAGTAAAATTGTTGATAGATGGTGCAATTTTCAGTCGAGAGTCAAAAGTAATTACCTTACTGATTGAATCGTGAAAAGCCTTGCAAGAACTTTTCAACCCATCAGGTGCAAATGTAAAACCAATTGTACCCTCGCAAGTATATCGTTTTCGCGCGCTTGGCGCCGGCCGCCCTTACTTGATTTGCGCTCTGATTGGCTAGTAAAACTAAGTCGTGAATTACTTCGATTTGTGATTGGCTGAAGGCGTATTTCCTTCAGAACTTGATTGGCTTTATTACTTTGGTTTTGGTTTTACGAAGTTCAATTGAAAACGACTTTTATACGATATCGCAAACGCCCTATTATATCGGTTCCAGACGATTCAAGTAACTCTATACCATAAGAGGACCCCAGAATAATTAGCTCCTAAGCGGCTAGTAACAGGTTTGACTGTAGAAGCCAAAAAATAATGAACAGTTTTACTATTTCATTTTCACATTGCGGACGAAGGAGGGAAGAGCTTCAACGGAGCCGAGACGGAGTTTCAATGCTCCTCCTATGAAAATGACGTTAACCTTTTTGAAGCATAAATTCTGTGAACACTCTGTGCTGTTAGTAGTTTGCCAACGTCCAATTTGCTCATCTTTTACCATTCATCTGAAATAATATGCAATAATATACCCTTTGGTTCTTTCTAAAACTAGAGCTGTTCTTATTTGCCATAACAGCTACTGAAAACCGAAAGCCTACCAGGAAAAAACTGAGCTTTTACTAGTCTGTGGCTAGTAACTGAGTCCACAAGTAAGCTATTACTAATCTATGGCACAGTTTCATTTTTTGTTACTTTAGTGGACCTGTTTCCCGAGCTTCGGGCCGGCTGACCGAATTTACTTCGGTCTGTGATTGGTTCATTTGATAAGTCGCGTATCTGGTGATTGGATTCCTTGACTTGATTGACAACTTTAAGTTTTTGTGTCAGAACGCCGGGAAAATACCGAACGAAGCCGATGAAGACCCGAAGTCTTTCAAACTGGTGGTACATTTTGAACACTGTCACTGCTCATCTGGGCTTTTGAAGCACCGCTTTAGAAAGTTTCAATGCACATCCTTTAAAAGAGAGTTCCTCGCGTTCTTCTTCTGGAAACCTGTCCATAGGTATGGAGGTCTTTTTAGCCCATTTGTTCGCTGTGGGATCATAGCTTTCAACCGTGTACTCCTGGTCAAGCAAGAAAGAACCACTCGAACCACCTAGCACAAAGAGGGTTCCATTCACACACGTCATACTTCCAAAACAACGTGGAACACTTAAGTCTCCAATAAACTGCCATTCATTTGAGGAAATGTTATACACTTCACAAGTTTGCAAAATTTGTCCCTCTTTCCCTTTTCCTCCAGCCACAAAAATCTTTCCTTCACTGGCCAGACCAAAGGCGTAACCTCTTTCTTGTTTCATGTCCACAATTTCTTCCCACTTGTTTTGAACAGTGTCGAATCTCTCAGCTTTAGCAACAAACTGATCATGCCTCGCCCAATTTGAAGCAGTTCCTCCCAAGACGTAAATACAATTGCCAGCAGTCACCACACAAGACGGGTACCTGCACCCCTCGTGTGATGTCAGAATAAGCTCCCATGACCACGACTCCACATTGTACCGTTTAATTGTAGACTGGAAGGAACCGTTGGTTTCATCAACAAAAATGGCATAGATATGGCCTCTAACGACTGCCACCGCGAGCACATTTTGAGAATACCGCGGGCGCATACGACTCAAAGTGGACCAACTGTCAAAAGCTGGATCGTACCGTTCAAGGTTGTTCTCATGAAACGCAAACAATTTGTCACGGAATACTACCACCTTCGAGGATTGGTTTAATTCAGCTGAGCAGGATGCCAAAAATTTCCACTCATCTTTCTCAGGAATATAACACAATGTGTTTTTCCCTCCCAAAGCTACAATGGCGTGTGTTCCAAGCCGCCTTCTTGGTGTCTGCAAAGGACCATCTTCACTTGAACAACTCACCAATGCTATGGCATCCAACACCGTCTTCAAACAAGAAAAGCTTTCTCTCACCAAGTCGTTCGTCACGACATCCACAAGCAGTGAGTCGCGCGATAAGAAAGCCAATCGAACATGAACAAACAATTCTTCGAACTTCGATTTCCGATCACTTTCATTTTGAGCAATCCACTTTTGAATGATTTTAAAAACATCTTCTTCAGCTGCGACACTGATTTCATCATTTGAAATCCAACTACCGACCTCTTCGGCTTCCAAGTCTAGGAATTCGTCCGATTCTGCAACGCTGGGAAAGTTGTCGAGTATGAACTTCCTGCCGCTATTAATAAGTTCTTCACACTGGTATTTCTCAGCCAAATAAAAAGTCGAAATGCAATTGGCGTTCGTCAGTCGGTACTCGAGAAATCGTCCAGCGGAGGTTTTCAAGCATACGAGAAGTAAATAATCCGCAGCGACAATCAAATCCTTGGCGTTTTGTTCATCTTCGATCTCGACTTTTCCCGTGTAGATGAACTCTAGCACCTTCTCCAGAACAGATGCTGGAATCTCCTTGAATCGAACAATTCCTTCTTCCTTTTCCTTCATCTCACTTTGGAGAAGCTTGTCGAAGAAGGGGCTTGCTGCCGAGAGAACAACCTTGTGTGCCTTGAATTCGTCCCCTTCCTTCGCCACCAAGGTTATGTCGCACAAATAACCTTGTCCTCGTTGCATGTTCAGTCGATTTACCATCTCCACACAAAACGAAGCTTGGTCAAGTTGAGTTATAGGTTCTAAATCTTCCACGTTAGAGAACAACGGGTTTATTTGAGCTAAAGAAGTTCGAGTTTCTTTCAATCGATCGATACGAACGTCTTTGCAGTTGTTTTTATTTCGGGTGCATCCTGACTCCGTATTCGTCCACCACTTCAAAAACTCATTAATACTTCATGAGTCTCTAAGCCTATAAGGTAGCCGATAAAACGTCACCTGCATGAGCTTTACTGATACCCGATAAAATACTCCTCGCTAGTATTCTTTATGTAAAGATTACTAGTAAGGAATAGCTTGTTTTTCTTGTATGCTAGTATTTTCCTCTCACAGTTTGAACCATTGTTCAGATTCTAAAGGGACGCGCTTTTTGTGGAGTGTTTTTAAACCCGATAAAACACTGTTCGTTTTGTAAACATTACTTTATCTTTAATTCAGTTCATTTCATTTTATTGCGCGCGATTAGTATCAGTGAATTTTAGGAACCAAATATTTCAAATTAAAGACTAAGTCACCATAATAGTAAAAACGTCTGGTGGTCACTAAACACGTTTGACTCAGCTCGCGCCTTCTCTTTCTTCCATCGAGGACAAATAAAATCAGTTACAAATCAATTACTTACTTCACTTGATTAATATATCAAAATAATAGCGAGTAACTCTGGCAAAATGTCGTTGTTAAGTATTGCACAGTGTATACAAAGCTATGTCTCGAGACTAATTCCCAAGAAGTCTACATTTTACATGTTCTTAACTTTGTTCTTTTTGTCCGACGCCATCGTGCAACCTGTACAGTAGAAGAACACAAAAGTAATATTATCAAGGCAATCGTACATTGATCTCTAATCACTCTGTAGTGAAACGAGAACAAATCACTTTCCCACTAAACTCTATTAACACAGTACGCTGCGAGCGCTGGATTCTCGTCTCTTATCCGCTTTGGTAGCGAAGCGAGAGAGGAACCACTGCGAACAAGCGAACCGTTCGGTGCTGACTGAACCAAAAATGTAACTGTCACTATCCCTTTTTGCAGATTGTATGCGATGAAAACTATGAATTTCCAAGAAAGAGTCTGGATGCTTTGGCGTCGCTTGGACTGCTGGGACTTATCGTGCCTAAGGAATTAGGTGGCCTGGGCCAGAGTCACGTGTGTGCGGCAATGGTTGTGGAAACAATCGCCAGATATGGTTGTTCCAGTACCGCTATGGTTTATGGTCAGTGGGCTTAGAAAAAATGATTTTACTGCCAACAGATTTCAGTGTGTAGTATCTGATTTTTCATAGAAATTCTCCTTTTATTTTCTGTTTGCAGTCATGCACCTCGGTGCAGTAGCATCAATGTTGTTCCGCCATCACAACAACAGTACTCTTCAAGATGTTCTCAAACGTCTCGACAAAGACAAATTGGTTGGCACATTGGGGTTCAGTGACCCTGCCACAGGTAAAGGTTTACCACCTTCGATCAAGAAGTAAGAATCCTGAGAAGGCTATGAGAACCATTTGAGTTTGCATGGCCTCAGGGTCGAGACTGTCACCAATTCTGGAGCATTTTTATATCTAGCTTTAATAATTCTCATGGGCGATCTTTTCCTAGTAGGGATTAGCTCGCCTTTAATTCAGTGGTTTGATCCGTTTCATCGTAGCAAGAGCAGGGCTTGCGCTCCAACCCAAAGTTACCTGTTATATCATGTGTGCCTTTTCAGAATAATTAAGCCCACATCACAGACACCAATGACTGATGTAATTCAGTGTAACCTAATGAAAGTTTAATTTTCTAAACAGGTGGCCACAACTGGTTTCCATTCTCCTCCAAAGCCAAGCAATTGGACGACAGCACCATCCAGGTTTTGCGGTACGGAGCCTGGGTAACAAGCGCTGGGTTCGCAGACCTCTACGTTGTTGAATGCACGAGTCCTGCATATTATTAAGCTCGGCCTGTTGGAACGGAATCGCCCTGGGGGCTATTGATCTCGCTAAGAAGCACGTGATCAGAACCGAGCACGCCGATACGGGACTGCGAGTCGCAGACTACCCAATCGTACAGGTAATGGGAGTAGAGTGCGAACACAGATAGTATTCTGTTCCCTCAGGAGGACATCGTCAAGCTTAAACTTTTTACAGCCCGTTGAGAGATGGGGTCTTTAGAATCGCATCTTCTACCAGAAACATTTCAACACCCCTCTTGTTCTCAATA
Source organism: Astreopora myriophthalma (assembly GCA_014634185.1). Classification (NCBI taxonomy): domain Eukaryota; kingdom Metazoa; phylum Cnidaria; class Anthozoa; order Scleractinia; family Acroporidae; genus Astreopora; species Astreopora myriophthalma. Next base: position 286,188 of record BLFK01001035.1, on the reverse strand, counting down.
TTTACGTGTTCATGGTGGAGAATGAAATTTCATATATTTCATCCGCAGATACATAATGATTTGAAGTATGATCACTGCCATTAAGTGTTGTTATTATGTAAAGAATAGTCTGTGTCAGGGTGAATTATCAACTGTTACCAAAAAAAATGGCACCCACTTCACCAGCCATCTCTACCTCTCTGTGGAGAAAGCAATTCACGGTGGTCCCTCTTCGGTGGTGATACGGGGTAAATGACCACAAGATTACGTTTCAAGCGTTTTGCTCTGACAAGTACCCAACAACTGAAACGTACACTTCAGACAAGAGTCGAGTAAGAACATAGTCATTGAGGCGCATGGTTTGTCATCTTGACATCACGCTGAGCTTTCTTCGGATCTCTAACCTATTTTTCAGGATTACTTTGGCAAATGCCTGACGGAAACAAACTGTTCTCGAATGATGCTCTTCAATGTTGCACAAGGAATGGATCACGTGACCAACAATAATGACTGGTCAATATACAAGGGGCCAATGATGGTACCGGTGTAAGTATCACCTTAGTGTGACCATTTGCATACGATCCAACGCTTTAAAGATTGGATTTTTCCTCAACAGATCAAAATACGAGCCGCGTTTTTCCGCTCTTAGTGTCGGCCACGTGCATTTGCTTCCAGTTCTGATTGGTTGATTTCATTGTCTTGATCCGTTGTAACTGGCCAAAGTACTCGGTTCGTTTTTAGTTTTCCAACAAGCAAATGAAAAACAACCCTCTTTAGAGCCGTTTTCATTGGATGTCAAAACCAATCACGCGACTGCTTTGGTTTTGGTTTGTTCTGTGATTGGACCAAAAAGCTCGCGCGAAGTTTTCAACCAATCAGATCCAAAACGAAAACCAACTGCGACGTCAGTTTTCCCGCGCTTTGTGCCGGCTGCGTTATACTTGCTTTGCGTGTTGATTGGCTAGTAAAACAAATCCGTGAATTACTTCGAGATGTGGTTGGGCGAAGGACGTGTTCCCTTCACAACTTGATTTTCTCTGTAATCGCTTTGGTTTTGGTTTTACAACACTCAACTGAACACTCAACTGAACACTCAACTGTTCATTTTTCCTGGTTAAGTCGAGGCCAGTTTCATCATTGGTGTTTTCAAGTCAAGATCAAAGCAGCTGCTAACGTCACTTATGTGACAGACGACATGTTGCACGCCTGTGGAGGGGTCGGATACAAGAAGGAACTTGGTAGGTCTGTGCTTCGTGAATGGTTTGCCGGTTGAACTTAGCAACCGACCAACCGACCAACCGTATTTCTTTGATAGTTAAAGAATTTCTTGTGTTCTATTCATTTGTTTTTCGTTTCTTCCTTTTGTTCTTTCTCCTCCTTTCTTTTCTGACATTTTATTCTCTAGTCTCTAGGGGTGAAAGGCATCTGTCGGCACCCTACTGATTCTCCTCTCGTATAGTTTCGTCAAATTTTGGGGTCAAGCAAGGCAGATATTGAGTCACGACACGAAGGTGAAGCATCATCTGCTATTCATTCTTTGTTATCCTTTTCAGGTTTGGAGCGTTTGTTACGTGATGGCAAGGCAGGATGGGTAATGGGAGCAAGCAATGAGGTGCTGAGACAGGTGATTGGAAAAACGAGCCTCTTTGGCCTTGGTGCAGTGGACTTCTGGTAAGCCTGACAACCTTTTAACTTAGGTCACTCATGCTATTTCATATGAAGGCATTTATGTGGTCTTTACAACTGAGCCAGCTTTTTTCTTTCTCCTCCGGTTTTCGTTGAAGACCGTGGATTGTTCGAATTCCCTTCTCATGCAGTCACTTTCCTTTGCACCAATTGTGTCGTTATATGAGGCTGACAACACGAACTCCTTTTTGCCTTAAAATCGTTCTTATCCCCTCTTGTTTTTTTTACCTTGACTGTTTCAGGTGTAAGCTCCCCGATAGCCGTGCTCTCAATTTCGAGCTAAGGAAATTAACGGGAGATGCAAAGCGACAACTGGCACGAAAACTGCTCGCTGAAGCTCAGCTGAAAGCGAAGATACAGCCTCGAAAAATCACCAGCTCTCGTATCAAAACTCAGAGTTTGACAATCCGTTCAGCACCAAGCCGCCTGCCATGCTAAAGTCTCTGGACATCCCTGAAGTACGAGACGCACGGGATGTTCTCTAAATCCATGCGCTCCCTTGAAGTCGGTAAGGGCAATATGCATTTCGTTTCTATTAAGATACACTGTTTTGGGGCTCGCACATGTTAGTAAATGATAACAAATGAGGTAATTTTACCACAATGCCAACAGCTGGTATAGTTACTTTAAACGGTTTCTGACGGGCTTGAGGTTCACTGAAAGAGAACAGTTTTCTCTGCCTGAGAAGTAGAAACGCGGATTTCAACGGTGCGGGAACTAAATCGTACTAATCTTAAAAAGTTCAGCTCATTTAAGGTTGTCGCTGTCTTTACACAGGTGATACCGCAGATTTCTCCGGACCTTGTGGTGGATACGAATACGAACCCAACTCAACATGTCACATGACCCTTCTGACGTCAGCTCTGTCATGTCAGCCTGCTGTCCAGATTGTGCGTGAAATAATGGCTAACCCAAGCGACCAGACCTCAGTGTCTCTATTGCTCTACGCCAACAAGCCATCTGATATCCCTTACCGACAAGAACTACAGAAATATGCTGCCAACGACAAACGATTGCAAGTGTCATTCACCGTCGCTGAGGTCGACTGTGATGATTGGGAGGGAGGAGAGGGTTACATCGATTCAAAGCTCCTATCAAGCAAGCTCCCATCCCCTGAAGAACCCAGTCATCGTGTGTTGGTGTGTGGAGGCCCCCGCATGATCATGGGAGTGCTCCAGGGGCTCCGAGAATTAGGCCACTCAAGCGACAAGATCTTTGTCTACGGTCAGTTTGGTGTCCAACAGATCCGAGCTGTCTACGGCAAGTTTGCGAAGCTAGCGCCGCAAAGAGAGACCAACAATAACAACAATAACGTCAAACTAAATGGATATTGCCATTAAAATATCAATACACTCAAACAATTTACAGGAATAATTATGAGTGTCGAAGAACAATCAAAACTCAAGGCCTTATATAAGTATTGCAATTGTTATATATTGTGCACAAATATCGAAAAAAGCGACATACAAACGTGGCCAACAAGCTTTCTTGTGAATGGACACAACACTCAGATGGAACCAGTTAATTTTGTACAATCAACAACACCACAAAAATAATGCTTAATAGTTTTCATTTGAATGGTCAGAAGTGCAACTAAAATTGTTGACAGACGGTGCAATTTTCAATTCAGAGTCAAAAGTAATTACTTTACTGACTGAATCGTGAAAAGCCTTGCACGAACTTTTCAACCCATCAGGTGTAAATGTAAAACCAATTGCACCTTAGCAACTATATCGTTTTCCCGCGCTTGGCACCGGCTGCCTTTACTTGGTTTGCACTCTGATTGGCTAGTAAAACTAAGTCGTGATTTCATTCGATTTGTGATTGGCTGAAGGCGTATTTCCTTCATAACTTGATTGGCTTTGTAATTACTTTGGTTTTGGTTTTACGAAGCTCAATTGAAAACGACTCACACCCTATTATACCTTCCAGACAATTCAAGCAAGGAACTCTGTTCCTTAACAGGACTCCAGAATAATTACCTCCTCAGCGGGTTGTAACCTTTTTGACTGCACTAGCCAAAAAATAATGATCAGAACAGTTTTACTAATTTCTTTTACGAAGGAAGGAAGAAAGGAAGGAAGAGCTTAAGACAGAGCTAACACGGAGTTTCAATGCTCCTCATATGAAAAGGACGTTAGTCTTTTTGAAGCAGAAATTCTGTGAAGAGCGTGAATACAATGCTGTTAGCAGTTTGTCAACGTCCAATTTGCTCATGTTTAACCATTCATCTGAAATAAAATGTAATAATACACCCTTTGGTTCTGTCTAGAACTAGAATCCTTACTTGCCATAACAGCTACTGAAAACCGAAAGCCTACCGGCAGAAAACGGAGTTCTTACTAGTCTGTGGCCAGTTACTGAGTCCACAAGTAAGCTACTGCTAATCTATGGCTGTTTCATTTATTGTGACTTGACCGCACGTGTTTCCCGAGCTTCGGGCCGGCTGAACGAATTTACTTCGGGATGTGATTGGTTCATTTGATAAGTCGCGTATCTGTTGATTGGCTTCACTGACTTGATTGACAACTTTAATTTTTGGTGTCAGAACAGAAAATACCGAACGACGCCGATGAAAAGACGAGGTCCCTTAAATTGGAGGTACATTTTCAACACTTCGCAGTTCAGTTTAAAGATAAGCCGTACATTTAGGGGTAGAGGTGAAAATATAAACATTGAAATACATTCAAACAATGTCCAGGCCTCAGTTGTTCGAAGGGTGGATGGCGCAGTCCACTGGATAAATCACTATGCACTAAATAAATCGATTGGTTTTCCTAGTGCTTATCCGCTGGACAAGGCAATCAACTATTCAAAGACCCTCCCCCACCGCCCTTCTCCAAGGCGATGTTACCTGTCGACGCTGTAACAATGAGACAACGTCATAATAACCTTCTTAGAAACCGTGGTGTTGCTTTCGAAGTCTAAATCCGCAAATTTTGACCGACGCTCTGTGTAACAGGAGGTGTTCAGAGAACTGTATGAAACAAAGGTAGTCAATATGCAATATTCCTTTAGAACTGCTTTCTCGGCTAGTCATTAATCTTTGTATCACAACAAATCCAATGCGATTGTTATTATTAAAAGAGCGTAAATTATCAGACAAATTCATCCAATGTAGCATATTCTTTTGTTTCTACTGCTTCTGTTACTTCTTGTTGAGTTCTCCGGAGGGGTATCAAATTCGCGACGAGACACCTTGCTCTCTTATTGATCCCAAAACTGACTGTGTTTAAAGGACTCCTCTGCACAGTTCTCATCACTTTGGACACTCGACCTCTTTGGCACGAAAAATATTGTAGCGCATGGATTGTTGCTAAAAAATCAGCTTCATCTGTGCTTTCTTCTAGCCAATTCAATTGCATTTTTAAGCACTCCTTTAGAGAGTTTCAATACACAGCCTTTGAAAGAGAGTCTCTTGCGTTCTTCTTCTGGAATCTCGTCCAGAGGTATGGTGGTCTTTTTGGTCCATTTGTTCACTGTGGGATCATAGCTTTCAACCGTGTTCTCGTATGCATGGTCACGACGGAGTGAACTTCTGGAACCGCCCATTACAAATACTGTTCCATTAACACACACCATACTACCCTGATAATGTGCAACATTCAAGTCTCCAATAAGCTGCCATTCATTTGTGGAGATACTGTACACTTCACAAGATGTGGGGGAATACTCTCCTCCAGCCACAAAAATCTTCCCTTGTTTAGCCACACCAAAGGCACGCTCCCTCTTTTCCTGCATATCTGCAATTTTTTCCCATTTGTTCTGTACTGTATCAAACCTCTCAGCTTTTAATCGTGAATCGATATAGACATGGTCAAACCTATAGCTATAGCTACCACCCAAAACGTAAATAGAATTGCCAGCGGCAACGACACAAGAACCATTCCTCCATTCCATATGAGACGAATGAATGTCTTGCCACGACAATAACCCCATATAAAACCTGGCAACAATTACCTGCTCATCATCTGTTGTACCTGCACGGGATATGCCATAAATCTGCCCCTTAATGACAACCGGCACTTTTCCGGATAGTTGAAATTCACACAAAGAGGACCAGCTGTCAAAAGCAGCGTCATACCTTTCGACATGGCCTGAATCAGTAAAGATATACAACTGATCACGGAATTTAATCATCTGTGAGCTCTCACTTGCTTTCTCTGAACATCCCTTGGCCAAACGTTTCCAGATGTCTTTCTCAGGAAAATAACAAAATGTGTATTTCCCTCCACGAGCCACAATGGCGTGCGTTCCAACTCTTTTTCTAGGTGACGGAGTGGCTTCATCCTCGCTCGATAAAACAACATTCAACACTTTCCGCTGGCAACTAGGGTTTCCTTTCACAAGTTTGTTCTCCATAACATCGAACAACAGGTCACGTGATAAGTACGCTAGTCGAAGGTGATCAAACAATTCTTCAAACTTCGCCGTTCGATCGCGTTCTTCATGTTCAATCCACTTCTGGATGATTTCAAAAACGTCCTCCTCAGCTGCGACACAAATTTCATCACTTGAAATCCAACTCGCGACCTCTTGGGCTTCTAAGTTTAGGAATTCCTCCGATTCCGCAACGCCAACGAAGTTATCTCGTATAAACTTCCTGCCGTTTTCCATCAGTTCTCCACATTTGTATTTCTCGGCGAAATGAAAGGTCGAAATGCAATTGGCGTTCGTCAATCGGTCCTCCAGATATCGTCCGGCGGCGGTTTTCAAGCATTCGAGAAGTAAATAATCCGCTGCGATGATCAAATCCTTGGCATTTTGTTCGTCGTCGATCTCAACCTTTCCCGTGTAGATGAACTCTAGCACCTTCTCCAGAATAGACGCTGGAATCTCCTCGAATCGAACAATTCCTTCTTCCTTTTCCTTCATCTCACTTTGGAGAAGCTTGACGAAGAAGGGGCTTGCTGCCGAGAGAACAACCTTGTGTGCCTTGAATTCGTCGCCTTCCTTCGCCACCAAGGTTATGTCGCACAAATAACCTTGTCCTCGTTGCATGTTGAATCGATTTAGCATCTCCATGCAAAACGAAGCTTGGTCAGCTTGAGTTATAGGTTCTAAATCTTCCATGTTAGAGAATAACGGGTTTATCTGGGCTAAAGAAATTCGGGTTTCTTTCAATCGATCGCTGCGAACGTCTCTCTAGGCCCCAGGCCTTTGCAGTTGTTTTTATTTCCGGGTGTAAGAGAACCACCGCAGAAAGGGGCTGGCTCATGGGCTTCTGTCTCCGTATTCGTCCACCACTTCAAAAACTCATTAATACTTCATGAGCCTATCAGCCTATCAAATCGCCGATAAAACGTCACGTGCATGAGCTTTACACCCCATAAAACACTCCTCGTTAGTATTTATTCCATTCTTTAGATAAAGAATACTAATAAGGCATACCGGTAGCGTGTTTTTCTTGTATGCTAACATTTTCCTCTCACAGTTTGAACCATTGTTGAAACTCAAGAGGGACATGCTTTTGATGGAATGTTTTTAAACCCTAGAAAACGCTGTTCGTTTTTTTAAACATTACTTTATCTTTATTTCACTTCATTTCATTTTCTTGCGGGCGATTAGTATCAGCGAATTTTAGGAACCAAATATTTAAGAAATAGAAAACATTTTCCGTGTTTCTATCGAGTTTTAGTATAAATCTACTAGCGTTCTATCACGAATGCCGTTTTCTGATTGGCTACGCTACTCGCTATCTAGCGAGTAGCGGTTTTCAACAAAATGGCGGCCACTTCGTCGCGTTTTCGAAGTGTCTGCGATGAGGATGTAGATAATTTACTTGTTTAGTTTTGAACGACTAGTAGATTTATACTAAAACAATTAGATTATTCGCTCTCGATTTCTATGCATGCATAGAAATCGAGAGCGCCCTCGTCAACTATCACGCGATAGAAATCTCGAGCTCATAATCTAATTGTTTAATAGAAACACGATTATTAACCAATCAGCGCGCGTATTTTCCTTGAGCTATTTTCTAATTCAAATTAAAGACATGAGTGAACATAGTAGTAAAAACGCCTGGTGGTCACTAAACACATTTCACTCAGCTCGCGCCTTCTCTTTCTGCCATCGAGGACTAATCAAATCGGTTACAAATCAGTTACTTCACTTGATTAATATATCAAAAAATTAGTAGCGAGTAACTCAGTCAAAATTTCGTTGTTAAGTATTGCACTGTGTATACAAAGCTATGTCTCGAAACTACTTCCCAAGAAGTCTACATTTTACATGGTGTTCTTAACTTTGTTCTTTTTGTCCGACGCTATCGTGCAACCTGTACAGTAGAAGAACACAAAAGTAAAAAATATATTATTATCATTATCATTATTATTGAACATTATCAACAGTAATTAAATATTATCAAGAGCAATCGTACATTGATCTCTAATCACTCTGTAGTGAAACGAGAACAAATCACTTTCACACTAAACTCTATTAACGCAGAACCCTGCGAGCGCTGGATTCTCGTCTGTTATCCGCTTCGGTGGCGAAACGAGAGAGGAACAACTGCGAACAAGCGAACCGTCCCGTGCTGACTGATTTAAGACGGAACAGTTCGCTAAATTCAATAAAACTGAAAAAAAAAAACTGGTTTGCAAGCCAGTTTTTTTTCTCGCAAGGGCTTTTGTGAGCATAAAGTGTGCGATGATGTGAAGTGATGTAATGATGCGATGGGTTTCTTCAACCGCGCAGATAGAGAACGGGTCGCTTTCTCGCAGTAGTTTCTCTCTCGTTTCGTTACTAAGGCGGATGAGGCGATCTGGGGGCAGGTGATCTGTTGTTACATTTAAGAAAACACTTCTATAGTAGCTAATTGACACGCAAAAGGGTATTTGGCGCTGTGCTACAGCCCAGTGAATGTCTACTTATCTTGGGAACGAACTTATTCTAGGAAGTCCCTCCTCTGGTTTCGAGACAATAGTATGGGACTACCCTAGTTCGCGTCCAGCGTGTGTAAAATTCCCCTTTTGGGGACAACGGAAAAGCACGCGCGCTACTGCTGCGAAGGCTACACTGCGTCTCAACCCAGCAACACACTTTTCAGCACGGCGCCAGTGCGACTTCTGCGCAAGCGCCGTTTTCTTGTCTTTCGACAAACTGTCGTACCCAGATTTTCTTACAACTGAGAGGAGAAGATGCCCGGGTACGAACTCGCTTTTCCTTTCGCTCGTCCCAAGTAACTGAGAGCCTGCAACAGGCTAGGTACGAGATCACTCACGACTAAAAAAACAAAGGAAACTAACCTTGTATCTAACAGACCCGGCAGGTGCGAGGACACTCGTGTACCGTAAAGCTGACGAACTTCCAATATTGAGCTGAAAACCAATTCCGATAGTCGCACAAACTTTGCCTCATAATGCATTTAAAAGGATTTTCGTCACGGCAAATATCTGTGTAAATACAGTGGCAAAGCAGCAATTAGGAAAACGTCCCGTACAGAATCAGATACCTCAGCAAACAATGGTCTCTCCTTAGTTGAACCCGAACCAGGAGGGTATGCATACGTCTGCTGGCCCTGTACTGCAATTCGGTCACTCCAATCATAGAGAAAGAGAGAAAGAAGCCATGGACGGAACAAACCAATGGATCAACCGAGATCAATCAATTTGACCTTTGCAATATTCTGTTTGAGATGGCGATATACATTTTTATTTTCAGTTCGCTAAATTTCATCTGTCGTCATGTTCTGGCAATTTTGGTCCTTACCTTGGAAATTCACATTGCGGAGTTTATTTCTCTATCGCCTTTTACATGGAAATAGTTGTCCTGGTTATTCATGGAAACAATTAGCTTTCATCTCCACGAATTTTTGTTGTTGTTGTCAATAAATTGTTGGTTTTTGTTGCAAACAACTTTTTAGTGTTACGTGAAAAGCAATCTTTGCGTAACTTGACCTCTAGGTTGTTTTTCCAAACAGCCTGCATACCCGCTAACTCGAAAGAAATTACGAAATCGTACAAAATGTTAAAATACTCTCTAATACCGACATTCGCTTACTTTTTTACTTTCTCAAGATTTGCATTTCAATGACAATTTGTTGCTTGGGTTATTTGATTCGTTCGTGTTTTTGAGAATGTCTGTACGGATCAGTCTCCAAAAAGACTTCGTTCTTTGTCACTGAAAATATATACCTGTTTTATGATAAGATTCCGGATTAAGGTGTGGTTTAACTTAACACGAAAAATGTGCTCTCAATTTTCTTATTGGCTTCAACAAATTCTAATAAATGTTCTTCTCTGTGAAACTGTTCACTATTACGCTATAGACGTGATCCTAACTGTTTTAAGTCTGTGGGTGAAATCTCAAAGTAACCATCCACAAAAAGCTGTCATTGCTTTTCGTCTGATCCATGGCCAAGAAGGATTATCAAGACATTTTTGAAATTTGTAACAGACTTACCCCCTTTCTCTATTATCCTGTCCTCAACATCTGCGGCGAGGCTTCGACGAAACCAGTCATCGACTTCATTTTGCGTATTTGAAGTTTGTATGGCGGAAACGCACACGAAAGAAAGGAATAAAATCCACCAGCTCTTCATTTTGATCAATCAAATGTCCTTCTCTCTATGGTGTTCTAACAGCACTGGACTCGAGATAGCAGTTTTAAGCTGGTCAACGATATTTTCTTACTTCAGAGCCCTTTGCGGACAAAAATATGATCAGCGGGCACCCGTTTTGCGGACTGCGATTGGTTTACGAAGTAGCTGTTTGAAGTATTAGAGTGCTTCCCACGAATCGTTTAATTTTGGATGTTTTCAGTGCTTAAAAGCACAGAAGAATGACAGATGGTCTGTAAATGACGTTAGAGTTAAACGAACACCGATGGCTTGGCCTAGGTCACCGGAAGCGAGTCGGATATAAACACAAGCCTTGCATCAGGCCTAATAAGCATCAAGATCGACCCCACAAAAATAGCAAGACAGGGGTGGATGCTTTGTGCAAGAGGGGTTTGGTCCATACAGCAAAGCAACACTGCCAGTTAAACAGATCGAAGCATCTTGGATAGTGTTAACCAGTGGCGCGGAAACAACTTTCAGTTATGTGTAGTGACATTTTTCTCCACGCCTCCTCTTCAACAAACCGACTCAAAATAGTGACATCATATGGATTAACTGGGATTGAGATAGCTTGGCATAGGTCACCAGAAGTGAATTGCTTTACAACACAGACTGTTCCTTGCAGTGCCTGTCAACACAACGAAAATACCCAGACAGGGTCTGTACAGCTTAAACAAACCAGAACGGCGGAAAAATAATTTTACTGAGTTTTCTCCAAAATTCCTCTCAAACAAAGCCGAGAACTTCATCCGCATAAAGTGGCAACCACACTAGTGTACTCACTAGTGTTGTGTCTAAGGCGGGGTTAGCAACAGAACCGCACAGGCAATAGTTTCACGTAAACGCCAGCATACTTAATTCTTTCGGTCATTGCTTCGTTGCGATAATTACGTCATGTAATTTCACCTGAAATGGGAAAGGGGCTGTAGCGGAAATCACCTAACAGCCACCGTTTAATTCGGTTACCATGAAAATATGTGAAAGCAGCTTGATTATTAATATTATTTAATATAATTCCACAAAGTACCGCACTATTGTTCATATTATTTATGCAAGTATTTATAGATGCATTACTGACCAGCACCTGTAATTCAGTCGGTTGAGTACAGTGGGTTCTAATAAACATCCATTCATTCATCAAATACCAACCATGTTGCGGAATGCGACCAACTCAGCCACTCCCACAAAAATCATTATCAGGGACTGTTTTGTCGTTACTTTGCTTTTATTAATCTTATTAGGCATTGATTTTTGTTATTAGTTTTTGTTCGTCTGTTTATTATAAGCCATTTCTTCCTAAAATCGTGGAGTATTGGGCACCATTTATTCCATTCATTTTGTTACGCACCAGTCCAATTTTCATTTTTATCACGAAGCGCTGAACTTTTTATGATGCATTACTGATTCATTACTGAGCACAAAAAACCGGCCATATACCTCGTGCCAGTATGCCATATAGTTTCCCACCTGCTAATTGTCTTTGATGTCTTACTGGCCCATATGCTGCCCTAGTACAGATCACGGATTCCATTTCCCTTCCCTCCCCACCTGCGTACGGTGTTTCGTTTGCATTTCAATAACAGCGTTGGAGGTTTTCGGAAGAGTGAGCAATACCCTGGACAAAAGATCTTTCCGGGAGTGCACTACATTTGAATCACTCATCTACTTTCTTCCTAAAATCGTGGAGGTAGTCACGTGACCAGCAAACGTTATGGCACGAATAATTGGATTACCATGAGTTTGAGCTTGCGCATTTGCTAAAAACGCACTGTCCCCATTAAACTAAAAAGCTGTCGTTTAAAACTTGCAGATTAACAGACAACTGATTCGAAGACGATCATTCTTGTTCGATTTTGTGGTTATCGATGCTATATCGCCTTGTAAGAAAGCACACCGGTCCGTAAGTGGACCGCATTCCTCGCATTTTTGAGACAAAGTAACCGAGTGCCTCACACGTGGAGTACGTAGCTCCCGTAGCCTGGGGGCAGGCTCTCCACGAAGCAGGCTACAACAGCAGTAGCCACATGCACACATTACGGGCCTACTTTTTAACATGAACTATTGTGTAGCTCCTGCATGAACTGGAGCACAGGGGAGGTAAAACAAAAGGAACAAAAGACAAAACAAAACAACTCCAAGTAAAGACTAATCCCAAGTGAACAGAATACAACGCTTTCCGGTACATGCAGAAAGACCCAACAATCGCGTTCAGGAGGCCGTTTGGTCTTTCATCGATGAAATGGACCGAACGAGCTTAAATGTTCTTCTCGAGTCGCAGTCTGTGACAAGCAGCTGACACAGTGAGAAATAAAAGATCTTGAAACCGTTAGACAGTTAATATTGAACTACTTTTATGACGGTTGACGGTATAAAAAAAAAACCGGTTCATGGTTATATTTTCAGACTTTGCCAGTTAAGCCACACCGAGACGCTCTTTGAGAGGAGTTCTTAAGAGGACGAAATTCGGGCAAGCAATTAGAAAACTCTCCTAAGCTTACTGCTGAACCCCATGTGCGGGACATCCTCACGGTTGACCTTAACTTCCTGGCATTAATGACGCTAAATATAATTTGGGCTAAGCTAAGAACAAGTCAATGCCGCGGTTTGACCAAGATCAAGTGGGGGGTCCAGGGAGGTTTGCAGGGGCACTGCCAAGCGCTTTGCTTGCTTGTTTCCCTCCCTCCCTTCCACATTTGGGCTAAGTACGCTTTCCACACACTGGGATCCAGTGATGCGTTGGCAGGTACCTGGAGGTGGGCAGTGGCTCGGTTGCCATGGTGACCCTCTTGCTGCCGAGGACAATGCTGCCATCCTCTGTTGCTACTTTTACAGCACCTACCCTCCACTACTATTGGCTTGGTGTTTTTAATGAGGGCAATTTGAGGACATTGTCCTCATACGTTAGTTCGGATCACACCATGTCATTTACATTACACAAACGGCAAACAGTCAAAAAGGTCAAGCATATGCATTTTTTGTTCAACCACTAACTCTTGGGGCAACTCAATTATAAATCAGTATTGACATCCTCGATTGGATGTTCTCGTTTGTCATTTTGTTAGCACGCGATTTCCTGTTTCTTACAATTTTAGCTAGCATGAGCAGCCAAGAATTCCCGGATATGTTTATTCACCGCTTCCGGATCATCCATTTGTACCCAGTGATTTGATCCATCAACATACCTATTGAACATATGGAAACAACATTAGTGAAATCCAAGTAACACAAGCAAAATTTTCTTTCTTTCAAATGCACATAAGGAACCACCGTTGACGTATCCCCTGCTAATCCACAAATCTACAAGCTGTGAAAGAAGGGACTGAAACAAGCAATTGTTACGTTACGGACCACGATCCCCGGTCCTGCTCCACCCCAAGTTTATTGCACCCCATCTGGGACCTCATTAGTTTTCAATGAACGTAACAAAAATAACGTTTCTGCCACTTGTTGGGTAAGCAATGTTAAAATTGCAAGTTGTGATTGTGCGTTGTGCGTGTTACACAACACTTGTAGTAAGCAAGGCAGGGTGGAAAGAGAGGAGACTGGGGGTGGCAGGGGAGTCAAAAGGAGAATGGAAAAGTGTGGCATGAGAAACAGGTGGGTCAGAGTGGTCAGCCAAAGGGCAAAACTGGAGGGAGGGGTAGAATAAAGAAAACAGGGGACATACCAAGAAAAGGTAGGGAGGGGGGAAGGAGTGATAATGGTTGTGATTAGAATGAACTGAAAGCAGAAATGGCGGCCTATTTATTATTCCATTATATAAAATTAATGCTAATTAGACTCACTAGCCTCACTTCTGTGTACAGAAGAACAGGAATGAAAAAGGAATGAACGAGGCACCACAGCAGCACAGCAAGCGAAGCAACACAAGAGAGGGACTGACGAGTTATTTTAGGGATCGGTGAACAGATAAAGGCACCGTTAAAATTAAGAGCAAATGTCATTTGAACTGCATACTTAATTGTCAAATCTGTCACATATTCTTCTGTTCCAATCAAGGTTTCTGTCAGAAGTGCTCTATCTTCATTTCCCTAAAGATAAAAATGTAATTCTATAATTAACACATCAAGTTTCAAAGTTACCGAGAGTAAGCAAGTAGTAATAGAAGTGTCGTTGGCTCATCCTCGGGATAAGGAACCAATGAAAATCATGAATGCAAAACAAGGCAACAAAAGAGCTAAAACAATATACTGAACAAACAGCAGTCAAGAAAACAAACAAGTTCTCGCACCACGTCTTTGTTTACTTAGAGGGCAAACAGTTATCAACTTGTAGCTCTTAACTGGTCCATGTAACATCATTTCATTATTATTTTAATTGTATACCATTAACAGATGGCGTTTCACATGGCAGTTTGAGGAGTTTAAATTTCAATATTCTAGTTTACAAATATACCATTAACTATGTAATATATCAAACATGAAGAGTGTTTCATAAGATATCCAAACACAGAGAAACAAGTTGAAAAACAAGGCCGAAGGCCAAGTTTTTTTAAACCGAATTTGAGGTGTTTGGACAGAGGATGAAACACTCTTTTGAGTGTTTGATATTGCTTCTCAAAGGAATCAGTATTTTATGAGAAATTTGAGTTTAAAGTTGCCGAAATTTTATGCTATTTGAGATCACATATCCAAACTTCCATCAGGTAATTATTTCTTTTGTTCCGGGCTTATGAATTATCCATGAGTTTGAGAACATTACTTTCAGGGTAAGACACCTACTTTCACACCATAACCATCATTAATCTCTTAGTTTTCCCCCACCCCACCTCACCCCACCATCTATTCTTCCTTCCACTGATTCCATCAGTGTGACAGGTGCCTGGAATATGGGCTCATGGCTGGGTTGCTGGGATTTGCCAGCCATGGGGGTGGTATTCTATCTAGGGGTTCCCTGGTCACAGTGGAAGCCCCTGGATACTCCAGACACCCACCTCCCATTTTTGCGAGGCAGCTGGTTAAACAGTGTCAATGATCTGCAACCTAAGTTATGGAAAATTTACATATATATGCCCTTTCCACACTAAATCAATGTTGTTTTAAAATGTCTGCCTAATCAAATGAGTTGGCTTTCTGAACCTCAAAGCTTGCCAAGATGTCTTGTTCCAGATTTTAGCTCACAGATAGCCATTGAGAGATTCAAGAGTTGCAGCTGAGGCCACATCAGCAGCAGAATGGTTCCATTACTACAGCTTGAGGTACAAAGCACTGATGAAAAAAAGATGCGATGGTAAACTTACCCATACAACAAGAGTTGGAGCATTTATCTTTGTGCGAGTATAATCTTTGGGTAGGTCATTTGACACTAGAATATTCCTGTAATAGTTGATGGGACCGCTGAGCCCTGACTGACTCAAAGCATACTTGTATGCTTCCACATCTTGATCTGTGAAATACTTTACACGCTGAACAGAAAGAGAGTTTCACAATCATATGATACAAGCAAGAGTGTTTTTAATAAAAGTACATGTACAAGAGCTAGCAGGCCTGGCTAATTGTAATAAGAACTGTAAAACAAACGGACAAATAAATGATAATGTACAATCGCCATGCTTTGGTTTGTGAGCCAATGTGTTGGTTGGGAAGTGTTGGAAAGTTGACACTTGACGCAAGCTCTTCACGTGAGATGAGTGTCTCGTCTCCAGATACAAGATGCTCATGTTGCGAGATGACACAGTCTTGTCTGTAGAGACAAAAAATCATCTCTTGCATCTCAAGACCAGACTCATCTCACAAGAGGGTGGTACCCTTGAGTGTCAGTGTAGTTATTATTTGAAGGGGTGCCTGGAAAAAAGCCCTAATTGACTTCTGATATATTGTTAGATTCTCCTTCCAAATTGTTTTTGTATTCACTTGTATAAGAAAACAAGAATTTGTCCTTACATCAAAAGTCACTTAGAGCCTTATTCCACGCACCCCTTCATTTATAACACATATTGTGGCTGAGGACAAACCACATGTCAAGCTAAGTCTTTGAAACTGAAGGATGGAGACCCACCATCAGTACTCACTGGTAAGCTTACCTTAAAGGCTTTGTCTAAAGCCTTGAAGTCGTCAATCTCAATGATGTACTCTGGAAGAAATGGCAACTGAAAGAAGAATATGTACTGAAAAAAAAAAAGGGAAAACAATATTATAAATTTGCTTTCAACTTATTGCAAAAAAGAGAATTGTAAACACAAGTGACAAAGACACATTGTCAATTTTAATTGTTTTAGGTTAATTGTTATTTTTTCCCTGATCATAGATGTTTCATTTTGAAGCTGGACTTTTCCAAGCTCGTTTGGTTTTATTTTATGGTGAGAGCAGCCAGGGGTCATTCTCATGGTTCCCAGGGGAAATCCCTGGCCCGGCCAGCCCTTAGTGAGAGCCCTGCAAAATCATCAGAATAGGTCCCAAAATGTGCCACTAGTGTTTCCAGTGAATCACTGTAGTTGGAGGGAAACAATGCAATGACTAGACATGACTCATTAAAACCCCTTCAACGCATGAATATTTTAGACATTACTGGAATGAGCACACCGTTAGATACAATCGTACTTGAGGTTTTACATAAATCGTTTTCCTTACCCAGGACGCACAGAACTGCTTTCGTGAAGACTGAAGACAGTTGATAAAGCATCTGATGGTTCAAAAAAACATGAAACTGTTAACAGTTAAGCATTAACAAGTTAGTTACCTTCCCTGACAAACCGACAAATTGAAGGGCTCAGAGCAAAAACATACTTTAGAAGTGACTTTTTTTAGTGTGTTTGTCATTTTGATATATTGTGGCCAACTTTTGTGCAATAAATGGCCATTAGGTTAAGAAATTACCTATCCCAAGTGTTTGAAGAAAACGCTTCTCTGTTAATGACGTGATAATTTAAATGATGATGATGATAATGACCACTGATATTTATATTTGTTTCTTTTCGTTTACTTACAATAATTTGCAGGACCATTGTGGGCCACCCAGTAATCAATGTTAACCCTTGTAAAATAAAGTCTTAATCAACAGTAAATGCCATTCGCGACAAAAGCATAGATATTGTACATCAAACATCTATCTTACTTTGGGTGCGGGATGTTGCAACATATCAGCTTGTCAACAAGCTCTGGATGAATGTGAGCCATGCACCTGAATATTAAAATTTGCCAACTTCAATAGGGAACAAAACAACATTCAGATTACAATGAAACTAAAATTATCCAAGTACAAACGAATTAACGCAAAATTAACATTCTAGTCAAAATCTGGAATTTTGCATCACCTACTCAAATTTAAGACAGCGCTTTTCCAAGCAAGTAGCGCTTTGAAAACCAGTGCATAAGAAATTGTCACCACATATTTTCAACCACTAATATACAAATAGATTTCACTCTAACACCAGACAATTTTACTCATCAAAGGGGTTGAAACCACTTGGGGCTAACTGTAAGTGTCATTAAAGTCACTTAATATAATGGCATTGCGGTTGTAGATGATATAACACATCCCTGTGGTAAGTTAAGATTCACACAGCAATCAGGTGGACAATGAGACAAAGCTCATAAAATCTTCAAACCACCAGAGTAGCAAACTGAGTTACAATTGTCTCACACCGAATGCCATTTACCTGCCACACAACAATGTAATGGCACTTTATCGACAAGTTTCACAACCCAACAATTTGACACTCCTGCCTAGTGCCTTCACCAGGGATGACCTAATGCTACAATAAGAGTCTTTTATACACTGATTAATAATTTTGATCAGCTGAGTGCTAGGACATTGTTATCCTCTAATGGCTATGGCCCAACTATCACAGCTGTAATCAATAGTCTTGAAAATACAAATATTCTTTCACAGAATACAAGTTATATTGTAGTTTAACCTTGAACGTTCGGTCTTTACACAAAAATCCTAAAGCTCAACCTTACAGCCAGCCTTGCTGTATTGATCAAGCCCTCAGTCTGAGATATTCCCATAAACACCTCACTCTCGGTTAATAGGAAGTTATGCACATCTGTTTCACAAACCAAAGGTAACAAGCAAACAAGATTAAACAAGATAATTATACGACAGTGTTATTTTACTAAATTTGCAAGCTTACCATCCCAGAAATCCACCCCAGTCATGGCAGAGCAGCGTACATGAGCTGTATCCCAGGGCCTCAATCTGCAGATAAACATCTTCTTAGTCAAGCCTGCTTCACACTTATGATATGGTGGTTTTATTAAAGGCAATTCCACAGTTTCCTGCTATGTTGTGGATAATTCTTCCATACCGTCCATGACATAACTGTTAAGTATGACAAGAAAATCACCATCGCCAATTCCACAGTATTCAACGCTGTTATTAGAAAGCATCCTGCCCTTGGGCAAGTGGTTGAAAGCAAGCTTAGCAGTATCACGAGTTTGTCAAATAACATGACAAACTAAGGGTTTTGGTCCCACTTAACCAGAGATTAGGGCTAACCTTTCTTCAAACATCTCAGCCCAGTTGAGATCTCATTTTAACACAATTTAATTCATAAAATCAATGTTTCACACAAACTTTAAATTATTTTTATGCATCTGAGAAAGAGTTGGGCAAAATAAACTACTTACTATTTCTTTCACATCATTCAACAAATACGACATCTTGTACTGGCTTCGTCCATCAGGGTGGTCACTTTCTCCATACCCCCTGAAATATTATGAGTATACATCAGTCTGTAAGATGGGGTTTAATTCCTCTTCAGCCAAGGCAAATTCTAACATTCAATTCAAGCAGCCAGTTACCAACAGTCCACTCTGCTGTAATTCCATGTCCTACGAATGTTACTTTGTCAATTGGTATTTGAAAAATGAGCAGTTCCGAACCGTTAACACAAAGTTGTCTTTGGCAGTGAATGGGTTTGAATGTGCGACAGAAACATACGTTCGGTCCCCTTCCTTCCTCAACTTGGAAGGGGAGAACATCTCAAGTGGACCTGCTGACCTTTTGTTTAAGTCCTATTTTTCTCAACTCCACTATTATCACTCCAGTGGACATTTTTCACTTGTCTTTTCATTGTGTACAAACGTTATTCCATGTCAGAGTCAAAATGCAGCCTCACCCACCCATGCATGGAGTTAACACATTTACAGGTCAAACTTGTAAGAATCAATATTGTGTCCTTTACAGTTAAACATGCTGACATTTTTGCCCTGGAACGCATTGCTGTTGTTACTTGAAGTCTTAACACTTCCTACTGACTACAAAAGCACATTAGTCCTTAGGACTTTGCATTACAAAAGGTACCATCTTTTCATTGGAGACTTGAAAGGAAGTGCTCATATAGTTGGTGAGAGATTGAAGGTTTTATTTGACTTTAGCCTTAAAGAGCAATTAGTAACACACCTCATATCCACAGCAACTACCCTGAAGTCATTACTAAAAGCTTTCAACTGATATCTCCACGAGTACCAAAACTACAGAGAAAGAGAGAAAATAGGGTAAAAAACAATAGCAGTAATTATCACTACACTATAGTATTTAAGGCAAGTAAATAGGGAATAAAAAAAGCCTGTAACGCTTATATGCCTTTCCTTCTCACAACCATGCTGTATTTGGTAAGAATGATGTTTGAATCCTATGTGAATTTAACCAGTTTTAATATCAAACAGATGACAAATTTGAGACTTTGTGAGAAGGTAATGCCTGTAAATTCCACATTTTTAAATTAACTGCAGTCACACTATAAAACTTGTGACAATGAAGTTAAGCTGAATACCACTATACTTCAATAATAATAATAACAATAATAATAATAATAATAACATCAACAACGACAACAATAATGCTACTTTTTCTTTGTTACTTTGAACATTCTTAACAGCACAGAGTCAAGTCAAATCTTATCATATCAAATCTTTTTAAAGCTCATTTCAAATAATTAACTACTGGTAATTTTACAATCTTGTAATGGTTCCTAAAGAAATTTGTTTATTCTAGAGCGAGAATAAAGTGTGGGCTTAGAAGCTACATTAATCAGTTGGTTTTCTTGTTAGGACAAAAACACACACACACACATATATGTACCTCGGGGAAACCATGAAGGCAAAGCATGAGTGGCTTTCCTGTGTCACCCTTGGCAACATAATGAATCTTGAGGTGAGATGCTGTCCTAAGGAAACTGTGCTGACCAAGCTCAGGATCAAGGAGGCATGCAGGGGCTATAGATAAGCATTCAAAAGGAATAAATAACATACATGATTCCATATTACTTTGGAGCCATTGTTACTACAACCACTTCAAACACAATTCACCAACATATACATGTAGCAAAATACAAATGCCAGATTTTGATATAAGCAGCTCAACCTACCAGTGTTCAGAACTTTAATCAAGACCTCAAATTTGATTTCACTTTTGGATATTTAACACAGTTAGATATTTCACTCATTATACCTATAATATTATTCTGATTGGTTGAGAACATGTACTTAATTCAGAGAAGCATGCGAAATGGACTATATTGCAATTAAACATAATTATTGCATGCATCACTTTTGTATATGTAGCATACATATCGCGTTATTTTTATACTGTCAAGTTCACTCAAGGCCAAATTGCCCCACACTCCCTTTTCTTGTCTTGTCTGTTTTACTTCCCACTAGCATAAAATGTATAAAACAGTACTAATGAATTCGGTTTTTTTGCAGGATATTGTACATTATTGAGACGTCTGGTCTGTGTTATCTGCCTCAGCCTGCAGCACCTCAGCCTTCATAATTAACAATATCTTGAACTCCTCCATTAATTGTTCATCTCCCCCTAGACTTGCCCCAAGTCGTCTGAGAGAAACGAGCGACGTAGTCGCTACAAGCGAGCGACGAAGTAGAATATAGGTAGAATATGGCGCGCTGCAGGTGAGAAAAGTCCGTTTTCCGCCCCACTGGACTCCCACAAAAACGGACTTTGAGAAAGTCTAATCTCCCCCTTGAAGCGAAATTCGTACGGACATCAGATGTTTTGACAATGTTTATCTATATCTACACAAAATACTGTTCAAATCTTCCACAAATGACTCACCTCCGCAGGTTGAAATAAAAAGTATATATTTACTGGGGAGGATTTATACCCGAGTACCTAAGTACTTGAAATTTACACTGGCGAGGCATAAACTTACTGAACAACAACTAGCGAGGTCGTTACCCTGCAATGGCATTTAATGGAAAACGGAACTGTTCTAAGCTCCAAAATATGCTCTAAACTTACGCTTTTCCCTCTTCGTAGCTCTTGACGGCATCCCAAAATTCTTAATTATTTGCCATAACAGTGACAACGACACCAGAAAGCCGTAAAACAAGCTCAAACTGTACACAAACAACGCCCCTATCAGACGTCTCGCCATGACGGACTGCTCAACCTGCAAGGACAGTTGGAACATTTGCACGGTTTTACTTGACCTTTATGCCGTTTTCGGACTTCGCACGTGTTTGACAGCCCTCTCAGCCAATTGAATTGAAGACTCAACCGACCATGACGAGGGATTGGGACGGGGGATGGACCTGTGAGATTCGGGATGCGGGTCAACATAAGACGGGATACCGAATATTTTGCAGAACGTAATTTGTGACCCGTAATGACCCGTAATGACCCGTAATGACCCGAACAGGAGTCGAACCTATGACTTTCCCATTACTAGTTTGGGTGTCAAGTGGGAGCTAGGCCATTCAAATTGGTTTTGGTGAGAGCTGTCCTGCATACCGCTAGCACCAAGAGTGAATTACCTAATTCACTACGGCTAGCGCTAAATTGCCGGTGGTGTTATCGCAATTGTATTTGCAATTTGTTTTGATCAGGATAAGCATAAACAGGACTCTGATGGGCTCTTGGTATAAATTAATATTTTGCCGGCACGGAGCGAAAAACTATGGGCGACTGTAGAGCGCAAGAGATCTAAAATCTTGGACAGAGTAAAAAAAAAGAAAAGAAGCCATGAAAAGCTTCTGTTGTGCCTTGCAGGCAATCCTGCGGGAACCACCGGAATACAGGATTACAATGCCTGTTTTGGATCATCCGCAGAACAATGTTTGGTAAGGTTGGACCTACTTGGAAACAGTTTACGAACTCTAGAAACATTTGTCCAGCACCTTTAACCTCATCCATTTCAGTCTTCAGTGTTTCCTAATCGAGACTCCAATACATAGAGCAAACAAGGAAGATCAGGAGGAGTAGCAAGGGGAGTAGAAGGACAGGAGGAGACCCGGGGGCAGCAGCGCGGTTGTTGTCAACGCTCAACTTCTTTTGTGAGGAATCATTATAATGAATATCCTAAGGGGAATAAGTATTAAACCGCTAGCAGTCCCTTCTAAGTTATTCGAGCTGCCTTCTTCAGTGACACGAAACGAACCAGCCAACCGAGGGTAGTAATAAAATAAAACGTCTTACTTTAATTTTAATACAAGTAATACAAGACATGAGGGGTGGAGCTGTCACGTATTAGAGTAACAACCCGATGACCACTGACTCAACCCCGGTCGCCCTCGACAGCGCAGGAGGAGATGCCCGCGGGGTGATGGGAGGGGCTGTGAGCGAAGAGGGTTGTGGGAAAGACGACGGGCTACCCATTTTGACCATTCGCGCTTAATTTCTAGAGATTTGGGGTCCCCTGGTTGCAAGTCAAGGACTGTTCAAATTATAGTAACCAACCACCAGAAAGGGCACTTCAAAATTAACAAGTTAGACGAGTTTGGACAGGTTTCTTTACATAGTAAGCGCACTGTGAGCTGTCAAAGGTCGCCAAAATTCATGCAGTCTCCATTTGAACTTCGTAATAGAAACCAATTCCCTTATCGTCCCAATCATAGTTGGTACTAACTATAGTACTACTATGACCCAATTGATACGAAATTTAAGTGCTTCACTTTCCACCGACGCAGCACAACAATTTTAATAGAAACTCATACCATGATTTATATTACGTAAAGTAGACTACTTAAAAACGCGGCGATTATCACGAAAGCATTCTTCATAATCCAACGCCGTCAGTCATGGAAACAACAGATCTTCAGTTCACAGACTTTAAAGGGCAACTAAACTCAAATATTTTAAATACAGTTTTTCATATAAATCTCTCCACTAAAAGCAAACAAATTTTGCGATTTGTACCTGACAATTTTGGTTTTTATGTGCTACGCAAGTTATGTAAAGTCAGCAGAACTGGCAATCATTTGGACCCACGAATCACTTGGACAACCGAGCTGGGAGAAGAATGGGGCTATACTCGATTAACGTCACAAACTGTTTTGCAATGCAAAAATTCTTTGGAAACTTGAATGCAAAGCAGATTGTGACGCAAAATCAAGAATAGACCCATACCTCCCACAGCAAGGTCGTGGGTCCACAGATGACTGCTAGTTTTACTAACTTTACGCCTAGTGCGACACATAAAAAGCGCCATTATAAATTATGTTTGCCACTGTTGGAATTATCGTAAACGAAAAAGTTTTTGCCTTTAAGTGCACTTTAAAGCCATGGAAACAATTTCAAGGCCTTATAGGCTGCACTTGAAAAGCGTTGCTTTGTAGAAAACAAGTTGACAGAATACCATCGCACGACATCACCAAAAGGATCATTTTTTCTCGAAGCGCTAAGCTCTACATTTCCGCCGCATTTAGCACACGAACTAACTTTCGTTCCTAACAAGCTAAATATCAGTCAGTTATTTAGGTCGTCTGTTTGAGTGAGAGATACAGTATCCCTTTGATAGTCTTCTGTTCGGGTTGTAACTTCCTCACAATTGCAGCAATCTTTTTTACGGTTTCATCGTTCGATAGCCCTGTTCGTTTGCTTTTAAACTTCTGCAAAAGGTCCTTACTCGTCATGGGCTTTCGCGTGAGGTACCGTCTCACGGCTTCTTCAGTGATCCCCTGAGGGCATTCCTCGCTACCGGTCGGCGTTGGGGTGCTTGTTCTCGAACCACCTCCTGTCCCCACTGTGGATGGTACCGGAGATACTCGGGGCTTTTTAGAGGCAGGGCTTCCCTCTTCTCCCGTTGTTCCCTTTTTGGTTGCGCTAGCTGGGCGTTTCTTAGCCTTTGCTAAAAGCAGAGTTTTCAGGAAATAAGGATACATCAATAGGGGTATTGAAATCTGTTGTTGGGTCACAAGACTAAATCGGACCATTGGACCATTGATCATTGCGACTGGTGCGATTTCTGCTACACGCGTTTTATCATCAGTTTCCTGCGCTGCTAGGGTGGAGCAACTAAAGTTCCTACTACTCACATTATACGAGTTGTGCTCCGATTCGCGCTAGACATTAGCAAGACTAGAGTTCATCTAACTGAAACATAGGGCATTTCGCCATTGCAGCACCCGCAGAGACGTCCATGTGTGAGGCTTATAGAAGAGTATGGGGAGAAGCCAAGGGAACAGTCTGTTTTACTTAAGAAGCGGTGTATACTTACATGGTGTACCAGGGCGATCTTGACTCAACTTGCTGACAGCAGCAGCGATGGTATTAGCAGCACCATCTAAGGCAGTGGTAGGAGTTGACGATCGACTGTTCGATGACGTGCTGGAGCCGCTGCCCGACTTCTTCTTTCTTTTCTTGTCACCTTCATTGAAAATAAAACAAACGGACGGAATTACCAGTGAATGTGAATGACAGTTGAATGTCCAAGGATATTTAGCAGCTGTTTTGTTGACGCCGCACTCCCATCAATTTCCCGCTTGCTTCGATTTTCCGTTATCACGCTTAGCGATTAGCCAAAAAATTCCCGCGCCACAATCTCTGCCAATACGAGGCAAAAGCAAAAAAGCAATTCCCTCTTGTACAGAGCCAATCACGTTCTGAAGGAAATACAGTAGAGTAATTCACGACTTGGTTTCATTAGCCAATCAACGCAAAGCAAGAAAAGGCAGCTGGCCCCAAGCGCGGGAAAACCAGAGTGACTAAGTCGAAATTGGCTTCAGTTTTGCATCTGATTGGTTGACAAGTTCGCGCAAGTTTTTTAATCCAATGAGGAAGCAAGCCAAACAGAACCAATTGCGCGATTGCTTTCGATACTGAAAACTGCTCTAACGGTGGCAAATTTACCGTACCAAACTACTCCATGCCAAAATTTCAGTCTGAAAACTGTTCTTTTTCATCACAAGTTATTCACCTTGTAGAAAGAGCGCCGACGTTCCTTTCACTTCATCTTGATCAGGGTCTTCATCTTCCTCGTCAAATGACTCCCTCCCTTCCTCTCTGTCCAGCATGTCCTTCAGTTCATGTCCAGCTTGTGTTAACTCATCGTCATCTTCGCTTGACGTCTCCTCGGCATTCAGGTCATCTTCAGCTTTGGGTTTACTCACTTCTACGATTTTGATGTTCTCTGCCACGATAAAGGTTCGTCCAAATGAAAGGAATTGAGCAGTTAAAACTTTGCTGTGGTGCCGTTTATCATGCAGTACAAGGCGATTCTAACTTTTGAGTCTGTGGATGAAATCCTAAAGTGTGACCATTCAAATGAAAGCTACTGAGTAGTACTTTCCTGTGGTGTTGTTTATCTTGCTGTGCAATGTGGTTCTCACTTTTGAGTCTGGGTGAAATATCACAGTGTAACTATTTTGTTCCAAAGAAACGCCACTGAGCAGTACTTTCCTATAGTGCTGTTTATTATGCTGCACAATGTGGTTCTAACTTTTGGGTCTGTGGATGAAATCCTCAAGTGTGACCATTCAAACAAAAGCTACTGAGCAATACTTTCCTGTGGTGCTGTTTATTATGCTGTACAAGGTAGTTCTAACTTTTGAGTCTGTGTGTGAAATCCTAAAGTGTGACCATTTAAATGAAAGCTACTGAGCAGTACTTTCCTATAGGGCTGTTTATTATGCTGCACAATGTGGTTTTAACTTTTGAGTCTGTGGGTGAAATCCTTAAGTGTGACCATTCAAATGAAAGGTACTAAGCAGTACTTTCCTGTGGTGCTGTATTAATAACAGCATTCTGTACAAGAACTGATTTTCTTACCTTCTGATGAGGAAGAACTGTCAGATAAATAGTCCATTTCCTTGGAATCCATGTAACCATCCTCCTCCGACGAAATGTCGCTCTCAGCATCAGAATCTGTTTTCTTCTTTTGTTTTTGTTTCTGTCCAACTTTTTGTTTGTCCTTCTTACCCCGTTGATCTGCCATACGAGAAACAGAAGCATAACCGTGATTTCACTGCAACAGTAAATTTAACTTAGCAATTACAATATACTTATTACAAAGAATCATTTCTGGTCAATATTCAGAGAGTGGTGTACATCAAACAAAGTGAGGCCTTAGAGCATGATCTATAAAGTTACTCTTGGGGCTTCAAACGGTTGAAATAAATTTTCAAAAAACTCCTTTTTTTCTCTCGAGGTAGTTTTGTTTTGTAGTGCTAACTATCAGAGATTTTCTTGTTTCCTTGGGTTGGAAAGCTGAATAAAATATCCCTTGCCACAAAAAAATCCACGAACAACAACAGCAGTTGTTTTTGTACCTTCCTTATTTTTTGTCCTGGCTTGATTTTCGTCATTGTCATCATTATGATTGTCCTCGTCCTCAGACATTGATAAATCATGTTCATCATCATGGATAATCTGCCCACAACAAAAATTAAATAAAATCACAAATCTTCTTGGAATTCCAGGGGGTTGTCCAGTAAAACTGCTTATTATATAGGCAAACTGGTCCGAGATGAAAGGGAGAATTCTGATTGGTTCTCTGAGCGGCTAGAATTTTGCAATATGGACCGCTAAGATGGACCAGTCACAAAGCAGCATATAATTATAGGTTGCCAAACTGTTCCCATTTTCTTGGACGTAAAAAGAAAAATGTGAAAAATGTTTTTTATTTGGTCATGTCGAAGTTCCAGTACGAATTTTACTTTCCACAACTGTTGACAGAAGCAGGCAAAGAGGCAAGCACCGAAAAAGAATAGAAACCCTGTGCAAGTGAACCAATATAACAAGAACCTTATTGAACTAGCTTGTTCCATCACTGCACCATCCTTGCTCCCCTAAGTTGACAGAAGCATAACCCTTGTTTCATCACTGCACCATCCATGCTCCCGTACATTGACAGTCAATCTCAAACTTTGCCTGATTTCTCGTGAAATTCTCATCTGTATTCTTACCAGGTTTGATGTCCTGCTGGCAATTTTCGATTTTTTATCCAAGGTTTTATCATCTCCCTCCTCTTCTTCCTTGTTGTCTTGCAGCCTCTTCTTGACCATAACAGAAAAATAATTCACTATCTTTTCTCGGCGGTTATACTCCTCCTCAGCTTCATCAACAGTAAGCGTTTGGTATTTAATGTCGGCGGTGAAGTTGAACCAGTTATCAACAGGCATTGCTTCAAATGCTCCATCCTCACACTGGGTTAAAATGTAATAAGAGGAATTTTCATTGATTCCAGCTTCTTTGCGACCTGTAAACCTGCAAGGTGAATGACACACACACATGTGATGATTTATAAACTTTACTGGTAGAAAATATAATACTCTACAATTACAAATGACAATCTTAAAACTATACTTTACAGCACCATGTGACAGATATTGTCAGACTGTTTGTGGGTGCAAATATTGCAGCTATGCACTTCACAATAATATTATAATTTAGTTATAAGTGAGAGATGCCCACATTCTAGCATGTTGTGGGTCCTTTAACCTTCTTTAAAAGTGGGACAAACCAAACAACGTGTAGGAGACAAGGCATCCCCATCCATGAAAGAAATAATACGAGCTGTTAGAGATAAAGTATTTCCTTCATAGCATGATTTCACCAGTTTGTGTCAGTAACACCATGGTCAGTGGTCAACCCAAGACCTCCAATGCAACATTGTGGAGTCTTTTCACAGGGTTCGCACTCCTAAAAGGTTTTCAAATTCCATGACTTTCCATGACCTTTTCCATGACTTTTTCCAGTTTTCCATGATCGTACGTTTAGCTGTCACTTTCGAAAATTGTCAAAATTGTCCTTGTTTTCGAGTATATTCTGACATAACTCGCCTGTATTTTATTTTGTCCTTGCCTCGACATCTGCGGTAATTTACATACCACACACATGACTTTCCATGACCCACAATTAAATTCCATGACTTTCCAGGCCTGGAAACGGAAACACTTAAATTCCATGACTTTCCAGGTTTTCCATGACCCGTAGAACCCTGTTTCAACCAAGCTAACAAGGTACACTGTAGAATGAAAGAAAAATACCAAATACTAAGTAAAAATTGAAAACCTTCGTCCACTCTTGCCACCAATCTTCAAATTCCATGGTGCCGCCTCTGGATCCTTTGGCTGGGTGACAAAACCGCGGCGCTTCTTGCGTGCTTCTTCCCGCCTTTCTCGACCAAATTCACTACCAGCTCCAAAAGAGGGGAGGTTTTCACTGTCTTTTTCCTCTATTTGGTCTGATTGACGTGACATCTGGGCCTAAAGAGAAAAAAAGCATTACTTCTCAACCTCAAGGCCAAACATAAAGTGGTCTACAGTACAATAATAAATAATGAAGGGCCCTCAGTAAACACAAACATCTTAAATGGTAGTGCATTAAATAGTGCATTTGCTCATTATGCAAAATTGTAGTAATAGTTCTTGCAATAAATGGCCATTAAGTTATGGAATTTGGGCACTGGGGGGGGGGGG
>BLFK01001035.1:235036-249190 GCA_014634185.1 Astreopora myriophthalma | reverse complement strand
CCCCCCCCCCCCCCCCCACCTCAAGCAGCATGTCGCCGGAACCCATCTACACATTTGGGTGGAGAGAGACTCTGAGCAAAGTTTCTTGTCTAGGGAAACAACACGACGGCAGAGAACAGGCACTGAACCATCGACACCGAGAATTCGGTGCACTAACCTCTACACCACAATGCAGTGCCTCATTGGGCCTCCACAATGAGTGCCTCCATAATGATTCAATAAAACTACCTATCAACGTCCTTAGCTTTGACTGGTCAAAATTGAAAATGGTCTGTAACTTAAAAAAGAAAAAAAAAGCGCTTGATAATAATGAAGACTCGCTACCCGTTGAAAAAAAAATCCCTCACTAGAAATGTTCTGGATGTTATGAAAGCACTTCAGTTACTTACGACGAATAAATCATTACATCAACAAGAACAAGGTCTGTAAGGTCTAAAGATGCTTTCGATTTGACGTATTCCGTAAAGCGATTTCAAGTTCAGACGTGTTAAGTTTGAAGTGGCTTACAAGTAGATATCGTCAAATTTAGCTAAAAGAGAAATCTAAGGACTATTCTCCTTCTTCTAATTCCAGTGACCAGGGACAATAGACCGTAAACAAATGGAAATAGCCTGTTAAATAATCCCTTAAATACTTAAGAGTTCATTTGGATAAACGACGGCACTGTTGTGCACAATTCATTTCATCTTGACTGTTCAGTTTTGCCCAAAGCCATCACCACGCATGCGTTGTTCATCACCGTGGACGCTTTTCCCCACCAGTTGCTCGAGATGCATCGCGGACCTTCCGCAAGGCGAGTTTTCGGTATCTTTCCAACTCCTGCAATGGGAAAACAAGAATTTGCCATTAGTTGACAAGCTTTACACAACGAACAGTATTCTTTTATTTCACCCTCCCATGCACTTGACTCTAAAACAAGAAAAGGGACTACCTTTTACAGAATAATAACTAGTACCACAGGAAAAAAAAAAAAGAACTGTGCCGTAGCTTTCATTTTAATGGTCACACTCGGAAGGCGGGCGTAAACCTGAAAGCCGTTTTCCCGCCGCTTAAAGTAGGTTTCGTGCAAATAGAGCGATTTTCAAATGACTATCAAAAGTAATTACGCGATTGCGATTCCTACGCTTTGTGATTGGCTTAAAAATCTCCCGCCAGTTTATCAACCAATGAGAAGGAAAACCAAAACCGGTCGCGACTTGCGCGCGCGATTTTTCCCGCGCTTTGAGCAAGTTACATGGAATTTGTACGAATTTTGATTGGCTCACTGCGCTGTTTGCACCTGCTGTGATTGGTCGGAGTAATTACTTTGGTATTGGTTTTACGACACTCAATTGAAAACCGCTCTATCTCGTTCGCGTTTCAAGCAATGCCACAACCCTACGCTCAAAACACGAATTGACGTTTTGTAAATGTCGGGATGGTTTTTGGGTATGTTTAGGAGGAGGTAGTTTTTCTCAAAAGAGACCTAAAATTTTGAGAAATAAGAAGTAGTGAAGATTTAATGTAGTTTAAAAATTAGAATTTGAAGTTTAAAATTATTATGTGCACACCCAAACAGTCCCCCTATCAACCTGGGGTGCTCTTGAGTGGGGGTGAACTGTCTGCTAGTGTTTCAAAACTAATTTTCTTTCTGTTATCCCTTCTCTAGACCTCTTAAGATTTCATTCAAATTCGCGTGTACACCCGGCTCAAGGATTTCACCCAGACTCTTCAATGCATAACCACCTTGAACAGGATAACAAACAGCACCAAAGGAAAGTGGTGCTTCGTAGCTTTCATTTGAATGGTCACACTTTAGGATATGTCCCACAGACTCTTAACGAAGAACCACCTTATACAGAATAATAAACACTACCACTTAAAAGTACTGCTCAGGAGCTTTCAAATGAATGGTAACACTTTAGGATTTCATCCACAGACTCTGAAGATAGAATTACCTCGTCTTTCTGTCTCCTCATCGTGTCCACAGCTGGTTCAGCATACTGTGGATCTTTAGAAGGATCTTCACTGGTGTTTCTACCTTGAGATTTCTGCAAAAACAAACAAACAAGCAAAACAAAACAAAAGAAGTAAAAATGTCTCACATTTTTTCATTCCTATTCCGTCAGAGTCAGCGCGCGCGCAAGTGGAATCTATTTACCTGAGGTGGAAAAAAGGTGGAGTACGCGGCCTTCCAAAGCTCATACGGATCCCTGAAACATAGCAAAACAAACTTAGACAAGTCTTTTCTTCCGTGTTTCAGTGCTTTTACTATTCGAAAACCATTTTTCTTTCTTTGCCTATTCCTTATCTCCTGTCCAATTTCCAATCTCATGTTTAAACTGGCCTTAACTGGGCCCTTAGAGTGCATGTAAAATTATTTTCTTCCGTTATCTGTGGGCTGGCGTATTTTTGTATTATGTACTTTGTTTCCAATAACGGACTTTTCTTTTGTTTGCTTGTTTGATTCCTCTGCCTAACGACTGCAGAATCTCTGAAAGCAGTGAATAGGTGGGGAATCTGCCGAATCCTCGAAAGCCGTGATAACGTTAATGATACTTGGAGAGACTTCTCGAGCCCACCTCCGCCATGCTGCAGCTTGTTGCTTTCAGTCGAAATTTGACACAGCAGAACCACAAATTCGTGTTTTTAGTACAGTGAGAAATACTTTACGAATTCTTGTCGGCCGAGTGCTAATCTACTGTCCGTAGTGAAGTATGAGTTAACCGTTTCCGTCTTCATGAATTTGCCCACGGTAAGCCGAGTCAGTCCGATCGACCAATCGACCAATCAATTAATCAATCAATCAATCAATCAATCAATCAATCAATCAATCAATCAGTCAATCAGTCAATCAAATCAATCAATCAATCAGAATTAACACTGAAGAATGCTGAGCTGACGCTTTTGATACCAATATTTAGACTAATTTTTGTGGTCTCAGCACTACTGTTTCTCTGCAAACTCATTCCTTGACGGAAACGAAGAGTACACGAACCTGCTGTACATCTTTCCCATATCTTGAGAGGCTACTGGCGGTGCTCCTGGTTGAAAAGAGAAGTATAAAATCCGTAAGAATAAGAGGAACGCTATGAGATCAGAGAATAACATTAAAAAATGCAAGCGATAAAAAAGAAGAGGGACAAGAGAGCTCATCTTACCTATCTGCTGAAACGAGTCCTGGCCAGCTGGGACAATTATGGGTTTGTTATGATCAACGGACACCACTTTACTGAGGGAAAAACGAGATGATAACCAATATTGGACCAGTATCGGTAATCAATCGAGGACGATATCTTCAGAACATTGGTACCAAGACTAGAACTTGCTGAATATCAGTTGAATTGACAAAGCTTTATCAGCACAATCTTGTTGCAAAGATAATCTACGACCACCCTGAACTTACGATAACCTTCGGGGATCTGCTTCAAGTTCTGAGTAGTTCATCTGATTGCCTGCGTCTTTTCTGATTTCTTAGAGCAATTTCTTTGTAGTTGATTTTACGAGACACTCACTTGAACACAACTCTAAGAGAACGACTCAGACACTTACTTGAGAGGGGTGTGGAACAAAAGGGACCCTACCAGACCCCGGGTACGGTTAGTCAAGCCCTCAGCTTTGGTGCTGAAGAACTAAAACAGAAAAAAAATGCTTCAGCCACATGGTCCAAAGTATAAACTGTCGTTTGGCATCTTTTTTTTTCGTTGACAGTACGCCTATTCTGGAAAGTTGGACATAGTAGTGACCTTATGATCTGCGAGGGCAACGCTAGCAAGAACGCCACGAAACAATAGATGGCTCTTCATGTGCGTTTTAAAATTTAGTACATTTCTTAGTTAAAATTTTGTACATTTCTTTCTCGTTCTTTGTTAATCAGCAACGTGAAATAACCAAATCTCAAGTCCTAAGGTAAGCGCGAGCACACAATGGCGAATTTTGATTTTTCTTCTTACTTTGAACACCGTTCCTCCCAGTTCAGTTCCTGGATAGTTCGGATAGTCTGCGGAAGTTAAACGAACTGGAATAATCATGAAATACTATGAAAAACGTAAAGGAGCAATTAAAAATGTCGTTTTCGTGGACGTAGCCGTCTTAGATCTTAAGGTCCCTAATCAGAGAGTATCCAATTTTCCAGTCGAGTCAATCGGAAAATCTCTATGGAACTTTGCAAATGTGTGCAAAGAATTCTTACTGTGAAAAAAGAAATGGAAAAGGACAAAAGGAGATTGGGTAGCCTGCAATCAAACTTTTTTTCTTGTTTTACGTACATTTTTAGGGGTGGGGATGGTAGAGGAAAGAAAAGAGGAATATCAAATTAGTCGTCATCCCATGATGGGAATTACAGAGAGCAGGTCTTATCAAAGGCTTAACTGTACTCGCCTGGAGATGTGCTGCATTGCTGTGTGCAATGAATCGCAGTGTTCTGCTCATCATCTTGCGTTTTTCAGGATCAAAATCCTGCAAGAAATATAATTATAATTATTATTATTCTGTCATAACCTTTGAAGCTCCACCCACCTCTGTAACTGTAACAATTCCCATCTATTTCCTTAGTGGACCCCAAGTAGGGTAGGACAACCCCGGGGGGGGGGGGGGGGAGGGCTTTAAAAAATGACAGGGTTGCAGGGTTTTCATTAAGAAACGTAGTAGCAGGAGAATAGTGTAAAGTAACAGGAGATGGTGAGGGAGCGAGCGAAGCTCGGTCCCCTCTAGGGGGCCATGCCATCAAAATTTAGCCGGAGAATTCTGCGTAGTAGGCGGAGAATTCTCCGATCTCCGATGCCTAATGAACACCCTAGGGTTGCTTATTGGAAAGCCTTGAAAAGAACCACAAATGGTATCAGAATCTCATATAAATTTTAACCCCTAAGAGGTGCCAATTCTAAAACAACAAAATGACTGGTACCAATAATTTTAATAGTGATAAAGATGATTTTCACTGTTGTTTATAGATACTGCTGACATGCTTGCTAGAATGTGAAGAGAACCTTGACGTTCTAGCACACATGCTAGAAACTCGTACTGTAATGTTGTACTGGTCATACTAGCCTGATAGATGTCATATTTGCCTCCAATAACAGCAAGTGGAATAGGAAAGGGATCAATGGAAGATTTATCCTGCAAGAACGAAAACCAGAGCTTTAATAAGGGTGGCATACTTATTAAAGTTGTATTACATACTAATAATATGTTTCTCAGATTTTCTTGCTATAATAATTATACAGGCTTAGAACACAAGCTCCCCTTCTCCAACCAAAACATTGGTTCCAAAACCACCCTTTAGCATCTGTGTCATCCCTAAGGCAGCATAGAAAAAAATAAAACCTAAAAGTTGCTTTTGGAACACAAAAAATTCCAGAGAAATGACATTCTGTTTTGTTTTCTACCCCTAAAGCTCCAACTCAAGGTAAATTTTAATATAATGAAAATGGCCTTTTATTCTTACAGGGTGTTCCTCTCCAAATCTTTTCCAAGCCTGCTTCTTGAGCTGTTGTGCAGATCTTGTCAGGAAACAGAAAAAAATATTCAATTTAAAAATGTATTATTGTTAACAAGACTGTGACACTCAGGTCTCTTTGTGGACACTTTGATTTACTGTGCTGTCCTTGAAATAATTTTCACTATGCAAAACACAAAAATGATTTGATCTCACAATGTTTACCAGCCTTAATCCCGTTCACTAGGATATACTTCATCAGCTGGACACTGCTATTTCAAAATTGCTCATGGTAAATTTAAAAAACAAACAAACAAACAAACAAACAAACAAAAACACTTAAACTGTTGTTCAAAGCCTTTACAGCAAATACTTTACCCTGGATGTTTCTTGTCTAAGTCATCCACTGCTTTATTGACTTTAGATTTTACCTAAGAAATATCATAGGATCAAGACTGATAATCTTTCAGTGCAAAAGGAGGAATGATATTACAGTTCTGTCTTGGCAGATCCTGTACATATGGATCATTTCTTTTCCTCGGGGTTCATTGACAGTGTCTAATATGCCTCGTATTAACCAAGTGCGAGGGCATTACTATAAGTTACAGACTGTGCTTTTTTCCACTTCAGTTCATGAGGTGAAGAGTAAAAAAAAAGGTTGCTGTAACTTACGGTATGGACGGAGAAAACAAGGTTAGTAGGATGTTTGTTATATCTCCTGGAAATTGAAATTGAGCTGGAAAGCACATAGTGAAGTCAAGTGGTCCATACTGTAGAATATGGACTGCTTAATTACAGTAGAACCAGATCAAGCATACCCTTATAGATTACATTAATGAATCAATTATTTGAAAATTGAATCCATTAATCATTTCGGAACATGACCCTGTGAGCAAGGCAGTTTTAGGTTACAAGAGGTTGTGGGTAAGTTGAGCGGCTTTAGAAAGTAAAATAGCGCTGATTCGAGACTTTAAAAACTGTAAATAAAATTGAAACTCAACATTCATAACAGAAATTTAATTCAGTGTTTTGAATTGGCGATATTTAATTTATTATTAGCGCTGAAGTTGCCAACGGTTGCTTGTAACGCAGTCCTGTATTTCTCACAACAGTCGTGTTACAAAACAATTTGTGCATTCAAATTTCAAATATTCCAGTTATTAATAGAATCTTGGGGGGTATGCTTGACGTGGTTTGACTGTAACCAATCATAAAAGAGCACATAGTACCGGAGAAATACAAATATACCGGGGTAATAAACCTATTAATCAGACCTGGAATTTGACACCTTGTTCTATGTAAGCTGGTCACTTGTATTTGAGCATTGAGAGCTGTCATTAATGCTCACATCTCACCTGAGACAGGAGTGTTTCCATGGTGTAAATCAGTTCATTTGGGAGAGACAGGTCCAGCACAATTGCAATAGCCATGTTCCTGTGAAAGTCATTAAATTCACAACAATGTGATTAACAACAAATTTCTTCATTACGTATTACAAAGAAATTCAAGTGGGTACATACTGATAAATATTCTAATCAAAAGTACAGGTGCTGTAGGTAATTATGAATGTTTTAGAGAAAAGCTAACTGCAAATAACTCAAGGTTGGGTTGTGTAGAGCAAGTTTGAGAACACTGTTAAATAATGTCATTTATTTTGTTGTAGTTTGCGTGCATGCAATGTTGGAGAGAGAGTGAAGTGAAGGCCGCCATTTGTAAGGGTGTTTTCCTATGACCATTTTCCTGAGTATTGCTGAAGAGCTGAAAATTGTACAGATTGCTCAGGTTGACCAGCTCTTTGGCCACGGTTTCATAAAACAACAAAAACCCAACTCAAAACTCATCGACCCCCAATTGACAGCCTTGCATAAGGCCCTTCATATGTTCACTTACCTGATAGTCGCAGATGTTATGGGAATCTCGATCAGTTTCGATAGGAATGTTCCCCCTCCAAGTTCCCAAATGTGTCCTATGTCTTTTCCCTAAAACGAAAAAACAAAACAAAAAACTATTAAAATAATTATCATCATCAGCATCAATCGTCGTTATCACACCTTGGGCTGCCCAAGACCAGGAGCAATTAATAACCTTGTGACCAACCACAGTTTATGGCAGACTAAGTGGTAGTAACAGAATTTTCTTTTGTTCTTAATCATATTTAATTATTTTATACATTCAAACTTACAATGTTATGCCCAGTTTTAGCCCTTCGGCCAAATGTGTAATCCAGAGCTGTGGTGGGCTTTGGGGCTTCATCTCTGTAGTAACCAAACGGTAAATAAAATTTGTTTAAAATAACAAAAGAAGCATCCAACATTAATTTTAAATAATTTCAGCCCTTACAATCCACACCCACTTACCGATCAAGAAATCGTAAAATGATTGAGGTTTTTCCCTGAAAAGGGGGAGAAGAGAGAAATGTGACATTGCAGATTTCTATAAATCAAGTTCCACACATGACTTCATATTTTTTCCTATCCTAGTCAAAGATTAAAACTCAAGGTTCAATCAGGTAATACAGAGCAATAATCTATATCATAATAGGTAAAAATGTTAAATTGATATACATTCACAAAAATATACTGTACAATATTAAGGTATCCTATCCAAAGCATGCCTATTACATGTAGTTCTTGCCTGAAATTCAATTTCAAGTCATCTCAATACTCTAACTGCAGTACAAACTTACAGAGTTTTTACTGCCAAGAAAAAATATGCTAGATTCATCACTGCTGGAAAGTTGTGATTCATCTTGCTGATCTGAAAAAAGGAATCAATTATTGAGTTTTAGTGGAACATATACAGTCAAACATGCCATGTAAAAACCTTTTGATGATCTAACTGGCTATCAAATGGTCAGCATTAGATAACATAGGGGTGAAATAGTTTTCTGCACCCACAATGCTGACAATCTGAACAAAACCCTTAACCCTAACGCTAACCCTACTCTGAACAACTTGGGATAAAAAGGATGGGTCCAATGGGAACACAAGCTGGGAAACCAGACGAAATGACTGGCTTGGAGCAAGATGAGTCAGTCAAGACAACACAGTAAATTAAGTTGTCAGTCAGCAGTGGTGCATATAGTATATTTTCCCACAGATGCAAATTTTGATTTTCTCCACACATTGCCTATCCCACCTTAATCCCTTCTATTTTAATCTCTTGCACCTGACATTGAGGCATGTGCCTTCAATTACATCATATAATAATAAATGACAATAAAATAACATTGATTTCAGTACCTTGGTTGGAATGATTTTCCACTTTATCTCGCTCTTCAACTGCCAAGTCCCAGATAGTCTTTTCTGACCTGGTTACAAATGACCCTTTTGTTTGTAAACCTTGGGATATCTTTGACCTTTTTACTAAAATTTATATAATATGGCAAGTCCCTAGATATATATAAGATTAGCATAACCTCTTTATTCCTATACAGGTCCTAATTAATCATTGCTAGAGTACTTTGATTTTTGGTTTTAAGTGCTTTATGAAGTCTACAGGACTTTTCTAGTTTTGTTTCACTTTCTGCATAAAAGCTAGATAGCTGTGAAAACAACCTTGTTACTGCATTCTGCCACAATTTGGACCCGAAATTGTGGTTCAAACTTCTCGCTTGAGCCACACCCTTCAAAGCTGACTGAGTGCCTGGGGCCAAAGAGAGGACTTGGTGGAAACCAAGTTGTGACATCACAACAGGTATGAAGTGTTTTCCCTCGAAGAAATTCTACACTGCATCATGGAAGGGGAAAGAGAACAAACATAAGTGAACTTGAGTGCTTGACTTCGATGACCAGGCCTATCAGTTCCTGAAGTG
The DNA here is from genome assembly GCA_014634185.1 of Astreopora myriophthalma. NCBI lineage: Eukaryota > Metazoa > Cnidaria > Anthozoa > Scleractinia > Acroporidae > Astreopora > Astreopora myriophthalma. The sequence continues at coordinate 239,960 of BLFK01001035.1, read as the reverse complement.
ATGTCACGACTCGACCTCGACCAAGACTCCCCAAACACTTGCTCGGCCAACTTCACAGCGCATGACTCTGGCAAGAACTCTTAAACTGCTATTTCGGGGCAAAACAAAGGGGGAAGGCAGAGAAATTCTTTGAACAGTATCCAACCTCTATGAAGAAGCCAAACCAGGAAAAAGCCTGTAGGCTGCACTTAAAGCAGAGGTTGCCTAGCATAGAAAGACTGTTGTGTGGTATCGTTTCTTTGTTGACTACACCCAGCCAACCTTGATTTTTCTGAAAGCTTGCGCTTGAAAATTTTAATCCATTTACTTAACTGTACACGTTTTTATTCTTGAGAAAACTCTAAACGCACTGCACGTTTGTTGCCAAGGCAACGTAGAAGCCATTTTGACAATTGGTTTTTTTACCATTTTGCATTGTCAAAATTATTCAATAAATCACTGCTTACCTTTTATCACTCATTCTTAAGCCAAAAGCCTTAACGAGAGCGAAATAAACTTACATACTGTAGTCTTTTTAGGCAAAACTCAACCCCGTTTTGCTCTGAAACATTTTTTTTTGTGCAAGATGCGAGCCCTTAGTATTGTTGTTATTCTACAGCGGGTTTTCAAATGTCATTCCCAGTTTCTTTGGAGTGCAGTTTTGAACGCCTGGCAGAATTCAGTCATGGCTCAGCCCGAAGTTACCGAGGAAATTTCAGTCTTAAAATCCATCTTTTGTAATCCAAGAGAATTTGATTTGTTGACTCCATCTTTTTTAGAAGCACTTGAAGAATGTCAGGGGCCTATTTCTTTTAAGATTGCTGTCAAATGTTCCGCAAACGAAGACTCAAAAGTTGCCATGAAATCATCAGAAGGTCCCCACGATGGAAGTTTAATTCTTTTTACTGTGGAAATGTCCGTTATTCTCCCGCCTAGCTATCCAAGAACCATGCCTGAAATATCGCTGTCATGCACAGAAATGACGAAGAAAAATGTGTCTCTGCTGCGAGACAAGCTTATTGCGTATGCAACAAATTTGAGTACATCTGGTTCTGAACCAATAATTATGGACTTGACATTGTGGCTTCAAGAAAATGCTGGACTTTATCGGGATAAGCCTGAGCTCGACAGACCAAGAAATGACATCTCTACGGATAACACAATCCTTTTAATAAAGCTGGATCACATGAGGAATAAAAGCCGCTATTTAAAAACTATAACACGCTGGGTAGAGGAGCTAAACCTTTGTGGACGAGTCTTCTTTGTTGGGTATTTCATTTTTATTCTTATGACAGGAGAGAGTGAGAATGTCAGGGAATATTTATGTCGACATAAAACTTGCAATGTCGATGTTGATAAGTCTGGGAAGCCATGCAAAGAAAGAATGATGACTGTTCTGTTACAAGAACAAGCTTCAACCAATAACTCCCTAAGGTGATGCTAGTTTTAGAACCTTTTATTGTGAGTAAGCAGGGGTGAAGCCACCCTACAGAACTATACTGCCAGACCTACAATTATTTCTGTCCACTTTACTTTTGACTTGTACAAATGTTGAAACAAAAAAACAAAAAACAATTTTATGACATGACCTTCAGGGACCAACTCTACAACAAGCTGAAAAGCTGGCCACATCCCCAGTAGGGATGTTAGGAGCGAATTAACCTCATTCTGTTTCATTTCCCCCACCCTGCCTCCCCCCCCCCCCTGCCTTCCCACCCCCCCTGCCTTCCCCTCCCAAACCCCACAGGGAGCAAGTGTGGGAGAGGAAAGACCTTGAAACAAGGTTAGGGGTGAATTTTGAAAGAAACTCTGGAACTGCATCAGTGGGGACTGATAGACTATAACCTGTTATAAACTGGGTTGATAGGATAACATTAAGCTCATGCTTGAGTGAAATGCCAGCATTTGAACGTATTTGTACTGGCCAATTTACTTAATCAACCCAGCTGATACCAATTGCTTTTATTGGGGAAGGGGGAGGGGGCTAAGCTGGATGTTGAAATTTCAAAGATTATTTTGATCTTCATCATCACACTGTTTTAACACCTTCACTGCATTTGGGAAGGAACATACTCTTGGACTTCTTGGATACTTACCCTTCATGAAATGCTAAACCCTCCTAGGGGGACATACTCCTTTGCAAACAAACTGGTGAAAGGCACAGACATTTTCCAAAATTCCCTTAACTGCTATTCTCCAAAGTTTGAAGTGACAATGTTTTCAAGCAACACGATGCTATGATTGTATGTTCGATCCAGTAAAGAAGAGAAAATCCATGTTGATCACTACAGGGGCTTAAAAAGTTAAGGAAAGTGCATATACACAGCTTGCCTCCCAATTCTTCTCATTTCTCAGTATGTTTTTTCCTTTTTTGCAGGATTTGTGACTTTCAGGAAGTGGAATGCAAATCACCCTTGAAACTTGAAGAACAGTTTACAGAAATAAATCTTGCCTACCTTTTCAAAGAGCACATCAAACCATTGGTCTCATAACAAAGGCAGTTAAAGAGAAATTCATTGCTCCTTATTGACCACATGTGGCTTTTTCCTAGCCTGACATTTTCCTACATCTAGGGTCCATTCTCCCCTTTTTTGTTGTTCCCTGACCATGGCAGTTCTGGATTTGGGATTAGGGTTAATAGACAGTGGTTACACAAATAAAACACAGAGACTCTTCATAAAGTTTATTGTTATTGAAAAACTAGCATTAAAATATAGATAGGACCCTGCACGCGCTCTGATTGGTCGAAAATCCATGTTTTATCAGAGTATAAAACATAGAAAAAAGCGTGTTTTATTGTTTTTCGCACGTAAAATCTATATCTTAAAGCAAATGAAGAAGCCTAAGCCGTGTATTACACTGTGATAAAGCACTCCGGACATTTGAGAACACTCGAGAAATGTTTTCTACATTTCCCTCGTGTTCTCATATGTCCGTCATGTTTTATCACAGTGTAATACACGGCTTAGGCTTCTTTATTTGTTAAATAAATAAGTTACATGTATGTTAATAAAATGTAAAAATGGTGGTGCTACATGTAAAAATATGTCTCATAAAAATATTATAAAATACATCAGAAGAAATATGTTCAAACAGTGAAGCAATTAGAATCTTAATCTACTTATTTTAATCCCAACTGATTGGAAGTCAAGTAATGATGAACTGTGATGTGTACCAGACTTTGTTACTTTGTTACCTGGTATTGTTGTCTTTTATCCTCCTATTCAAAATCTTAACAAGAACCCTGCAAGAACCCTGCAGCTACTAACATTATTTTGTGACATTACTTATCATTCTACTGCACATTCTGGAGTATGGCTCAGTGAGAGCCTCCTTTCAATTCTTTGCCAGCAATAATTTTGACATTATTTTGTGACATTACTTATCATTCTACTGCACATTCTGGAGTATGGCTCAGTGAGAGCCTGCTTTCAATTCTTTGCCAGCAATAATTTGAAATAGTTTTCTCAAAGCTGTGATAAGCAGTTATCAGAAGCCTATTATGGCTGGTAACAACAGCAAGACTTGGCTACTTTAAGTCACTTTTTTGTTGCGAGGCAATGAATTGAAAGGAAAAACTATAATGTGACAATACTGGAAATAATTTATTTTAAAAGATCATCAGAATCCAAAGAACTAAGTGATGAGCTTGAGATATTTCCAATTCCATTTGCTGCAGATATTCCTGCAAAGAAACAACAAAAGTTATTGTTTATTGTGATGAGCACCCATGGCTCACATTGTATCCACACTCCCAAAAGATTCCTCCTTTCAGTCTACCCAAAGTCTCTACTAAAAAACTACTAAAAAATAAATTATAAATTATGTGTAAACATCAAGAATAGCATTAGCCGGTGAATACCTCTGTTAGATTTATCCAGTTGTACAGAAGTCAACTCTGTGTCACTCAGACTACTAACATCCAGTGCTGTCAAACTTAAATCACTATCACCGCTACTTAATAACACAAGATCTTCTGCTGCTGTCTTTGACTTGGATGTTGTGCCTTTTCGTCTTGGTCTTGTGCTTCCATTACTTAATCTTGTCTGCTCGGATGGGCGTGGCCGAGGCCGTCTTGATGAAGAGTTGTTGCTACCTTAAGTGGAAAGCACAGGGTGAAGGCCATTATTCAGAGTAATCCATTAGTGAATGAATTTAATTCACTAGTTGATGAACATTCATGAAAAGAAGTACAAATTATTCCCCGTCCCCCTCCCAAAAAAAATTGGGTCATGCTGGAACCAAGAATAAAAAGACCCCCCCCCCAAACAACGAAGTTATGACAAAGTCATATAATACCACATCCCCACACAGCAATGTAGCAATAAAGTATAATATAGTCAGACACTACTTACTAGAGACTGTTGAGTGCCTCATGCTGGACTGTAATTCTGATTCCAGTTCAGAATATTGATGACTAAGTTTGTTTACAAGATGCCTGCAAATGGATAGCAAATTTACTCGTGTCGCTTTGTCCTACCATCATTCATTCATTCATTCATTTTGTATCTTTATTTTGGATTATAGGTTTCAAAGGCAATGCCTTTGATAATAAGTAGATTAAGACAGCTAGTGATGAGACAATAAAAAAATTGACTTACTTGAGCTCTCGTATTTCATATGCATCTGACTGCCTATCATCTACAACACTGCTTAAACTTCTGGACTGAGAGCGTTGATTCTCCGACAGTGAAGACAAAAGCTAAAAATGTTGATAACCAAAATAATTTTAATTAGCACTCCTCAGTTTGACACAGTTAATTCGAAGAACACTGCAGCTTGAATACATAAATGAACACAAAGGAAAAAGTGAGACACATGAAAGCAAGGAATAAGTCTCTAGCCGAATAAGTCTCTTGTGTAGCCGAGCACAAGTGTTCTACTAATTGGGGAGACTAAATAAAATCAGATCTGATCAAATGCTGGTTTTTGAGGCATTTGGGGG
>BLFK01001035.1:222086-232509 GCA_014634185.1 Astreopora myriophthalma | reverse complement strand
AAAATCTATATCTTAAAGCAAATGAAGAAGCCTAAGCCGTGTATTACACTGTGATAAAGCACTCCGGACATTTGAGAACACTCGAGAAATGTTTTCTACATTTCCCTCGTGTTCTCATATGTCCGTCGTGTTTTATCACAGTGTAATACACGGCTTAGGCTTCTTTATTTGTTAAATAAATAAATTACATGTATGTTAATAAAATGTAAAAATGGTGGTGCTACATGTAAAAATATGTCTCATAAAAATATTATAAAATACATCAGAAGAAGTATGTTCAAACAGTGAAGCAATTAGAATCTTAATCTACTTATCTTACTCCCAACTGATTGGAAGTCGAGTAATGATGAACTGTGATGTGTACCACACTTTGTTACTTTGTTACCTGGTATTGTTGTCTTTTATCCTCGTATTCAAAATCTTAACAAGAACCCTGCAGCTACTAACATTATTTTGTGACATTACTTATCATTGTACTGCACATTCTGGAGTATGGCTCAGTGAGAGCCTGCTTTCAATTCTTTGCCAGCAATAATTTTGACATTATTTTGTGACATTACTTATCATTCTACTGCACATTCTGGAGTATGGCTCAGCGAGAGCCTCCTTTCAATTCTGTGCCAGCAATAATTTTGACATTATTTTGTGACATTACTTATCATTCTGGAGTATGGCTCAGCTAGAGCCTGCTTTCAATTCTTTGCCAGCAATAATTTTGAAATAGTTTTCTCAAAGCTGTGATAAGCAGTTATCAGAAGCCTATTATGGCTGGTAACAACAGCAAGACTTGGCTACTTTAAGTCACTTTCTTGCTGCGAGGCAATGAATTGAAAGGAAAAACTATAATGTGACAATACTGGAAATAATTTATTTTAAAAGATCATCAGAATCCAAAGAACTAAGTGATGAGCTTGAGATATTTCCAATTCCATTTGCTGCAGATATTCCTGCAAAGAAACAACAAAAGTTATTGTTTATTGTGACGAGCACCCATGGCTCACATTGTATCCACACTCCCAAAAGATTCCTCCTTTCAGTCTACCCAAAGTCTCTACTAAAAAACTACTAAAAAATAAATTATAAATTATGTGTAAACATCAAGAATAGCATTAGCCGGTGAATACCTCTGTTAGATTTATCCAGTTGTACAGAAGTCAACTCTGTGTCACTCAGACTACTAACATCCAGTGCTCCCAAACTTAAATCACTATCACCGCTACTTAATAACACAAGATCTTCTGCTGCTGTCTTTGACTTGGATGTTGTGCCTTTTCGTCTTGGTCTTGTGCTTCCATTACTTAATCTTGTCTGCTCGGATGGGTGTGGCCGAGGCCGTCTTGATGAAGAGTTGTTGCTACCTTAAGTGGAAAGCACAGGGTGAAGGCCATTATTCAGAGTAATCCATTAGTGAATGAATTTAATTCACTAGTTGATGAACATTCATGAAAAGAAGTACAAATTATTCCCCCTCCCCCTCCCAAAAAAAATTGGGTCATGCTGGAACAAAGAATAAAAAGACCCCCCCCCCAAACAACGAAGTTATGACAAAGTCATATAATACCACATCCCCACACAGCAATGTAGCAATAAAGTATATAGTCAGACACTACTTACTAGAGACTGTTGAGTGCCTCATGCTCGACTGTAATTCTGATTCCAGTTCAGAATATTGATGACTAAGTTTGTTTACAAGATGCCTGCAAATAGATAGCAAATTTACTTATGTATCTTTATTTTGGATTATAGGTTTCAAAGGCAATGCATTTGATAATAAGTAGATTGAGGCAGCTAGTGATGAGACAATAAAAAAAAATTGACTTACTTGAGCTCTCGTATTTCATATGCATCTGATTGCCTATCATCTACAACACTGCTTAAACTTCTGGACTGAGAGCGTTGATTCTCCGACAGTGAAGACAAAAGCTAAAAAAGTTGATAACCAAAATAATTTTAATTAGCACTCCTCAGTTTGACACAGTTAATTCGAAGAACACTGCAGCTTGAATACATAAATGAACACAAAGGAAAAAGTGAGACACATGAAAGCAAGGAATAAGTCTCTAGCCGAATAAGTCTCTTGTGTAGCCGAGCACAAGTGCTCTACTAATTGGGGAGACTAAATAAAATCAGATCTGATCAAATGCTGGTTTTTGAGGCATTTGGGGGGGGGGGGGACTGGACTGGAGTACCCAGGGAAATATGACATAGAGTAGGAAATTGAACCCGGGACACATTGGTGGAAGGTGAGTGCTCTCCCCCACAAGTGGGAAACACTACTAACTGAAAACCAACAGATAGAGGTGAGCTTAAGTAGCTTGACCAGTATTACTGTACATTAAAAGAAAATGAACTGATGAAGATGAAGATGATCATGATCATGATGAGTCAGAATAACAAGAAAAAACACAGTGTAGCAACTATTATAAAGGGGTTCCATTAAGACAGTGTTAATGCAACAGGTCATAGGCTTTCAAGGCTTTTTTTTTTTAATTAAGAAAGTAAGTAGAGAAGATGAACACAGCCAGGAAAAGTTATGGCAAAGTCGTGTTCACAACCAGTGAATTGGCACAGTGCTCAGCCCTTAATGAAACCCCTGATAATTCCCCAGCTTGTGGATGAAATTAATAACAAGACAAAATGCCTCACCCTGTCTAGTTTGTCCTGCTTCCTAAGAACTTCTCGTGAATCACCAAGGGTTGAATGAACTTCAAGTTCCATTTTGCCTACAGTACATGTTATACAACGATATCTTTGTTGGAATTTTTATTGGAAAAATAATTATTTAGTTTCAATCTCAAGTGATCATTTCCTTTCTTCTCACACCCTACACAGACACTGTAGATATAAGACCCCCTGTAGTCACAATACAAAAAGAAATTTGACACTGGTAACTGACTATCAGTTATGAACTTACTTAGTTTTGTTTTTAGATGTGCAATATCTCTCTGTATTGATTCTGTTTCATCCTCTATAATTCTTCTCCTGATAAAGACAGCGAGAAAAACAAAATAAAATTTATGAATATCCTTGTTATAAATAACAAGCATAGTGAAGCACAACCGAAGCAACTATGAATTATAATCAACTCATAACACCTGTTACAACATGATAATTTTATGGCAAACAACAGTCATTAGGCCAAACTTACGCTTCATTGATGACTGCTGAATCACTGTGAAGGGAGTTTTCACCTACATTCTGCCTCAGCTTTGTGTGACTTTGTAGAAATTCAAGCTGACTGTACACATCACGCTTGAACTAAAATGTCAATGCATGGAAATAATAAGCAATTATTGGTTGAGGTTGAGCATGATAGCGAGAATTATCAAGGCCGAGGTTTGTGTTAACTGCCGAAGCCGAAGGCTGAGGCGGATAACACAAACCGAGGCCTTGATAATTTCGCTATCATGCGAAAACCGAATCCAATAATTGTTTTATTATACAATTATAAATGTAGAAGCGTTGAGACATTTCACAGAACGAAAACCATTGTCTGCAAAAACGAGTCATACCTACATGCATAAATGCCAGTGTCTGTAGATGTGACGCGATGACACAGCGCCATCTAGAATTAGCGGGGTGCTTTTAGCCAATCAAAATTGAGATAGCATCAGCATTGTATAATAATAAACAATTATTTCATTAATTGATCAGAAACACAAACCCTGATCAGGTGCAAAACTGATTGTTACATGTACTTCAAGTTGAATCCATTTGCAATCATGAAAAGGTTTGGTGCACAAATTACCTGCTCCATCTTACGTTCTGTTTCCATGTCTACTCCTTTTTCTTTTAGCCTTTCATTCAACTTGTTTATTTCCTCTGAAATCAGATACCAGCATAGAAGGCATTATACACAAGTCATATAACTCTGACATCATTTGTCTGTTAAAATTGATTCCAACCTAACTGAGCTTTTGTTACTGACAGTTCTGACTTGCATAAATTGGATACTTTTAAGTTTACTACATGTGTAAAAAAAAACTGCACACTTGAGCTGTATTGGCCAATACAATTCACTCAGTTTTAATTCACTGTTCTCAAGAGTCTGTTACCTCTCATTCTCTTTATTTCTACAGCATGTGTTTCCCTTTCTTTCTCCAGTCCCATGACTGTGTTATTTAAATGGGTCAGAAACTGGAAATGAAGTAGTGTGAGTAAACAAAGCTATCATTAATGCTAAAGAGCCTTACTGACAATGTTAAAAGTTTTGGATCCTTATTACACGTAGGTAGACTGTTGATGAAAATAACCAAGGGGTGGAAATCATAAGATGGGGTCCTACAGTTGTCTTAAAAAAAGGGCAACCCTAAAACCCGGAAACCGGAATCCGGAATAACACTGGAATTAGGCATAAGAACTTTTGTTTAGGCCTAGTTAGGCCTAAAAACTTTTGTTTAGGCCTAAACAAAAGTTTTTAGACCTAATAATTAGTCCTAAACAAAAGTTTTTAGACCTAATAATTAGGCCTAAACAAAAGTTCTTAGGCCTAATTCCAGTGTTATTCCGGATTCCGGTTTCCAGGTTTTAGGGTTGCCCTTAAAAAAACGCCAGGTTGAAGAAGGAGGTTCAATACAGTTCTCTCCTTAACCAGTAAAGGTGGAACCATTTTTAATTATTACCACCTACAACTAGAGAGGCCCTGATAGGGGGGCTTTAGTCATCCCTCATCCCCAAAATTCCCGGGGCAGTTATCCCTTATCCCTAAATTTACCGAGACAGCTATCCCTAAAATTGCTGAGACTGTTATCCCTAAAACTGTGTCAAAACTATCTCAGTTATCCCTTATCCCTATAATTATTCAATCAGCCATCCCTTATCTCTTAAAATTATTTTGCCAGTAATCCCTTATCCCTAAAACCCCTAACAGGGCCTCATTACATGACCTGCTTGGAATTCATAAGAATTCAACGTACAGTAGCATTATTCCATCACTTTAATATCATGGGTGACAAATTACTCCTTAATTCTGGCACAAAATTTCAGCGTTAATTTGTAATTTCACTTGTGAAATTACAATGTTGCCACGGCAACTTTTCCTACACTGCCAAAATGACATAGTTTGTCACCCTTATGAAATAATTTCCCTCACCTAAAGGCTCGAGAAATTATTTGATTTTGGACAATTTCACTCGTCAGCATTTGATTACCCATACAAATTCCACTTCGGAAACCATCTACACCTTCACATCGTACTGGCAATAATTACTTTCAAGTCTATCAAGTTCTAGTCCAGGGCTTATAGAGAGATTCAAGGTAATCATTAAGAAAAGACTTCTGGAGACTTGCCATCATAGCTACGTACATATACCGAGGGATATTATTCTTTCGTATACAGTTACATGTACTTGGTGGCATTTTTACCTCAGCCTGTTCCTCAACTCTTTCAAACAAAGCATTGACCAAGGCAGGTGACACCCCACTGGATGGGACACTACTAGCTGCACCAATGGTCTTTACTGGACTACGATTATCCCATGTCAGAGTTGGTGGTCTTGATGCCTGAGACCTAAGGTTGCCTGGTGTGTAAAGCGAGCTCAAGGAACCTTAATCAAATGATGCAAAATGATAAATTCATCAAACAATAAAATGGGAACACTTAAATCAAGGTTCCACAGGGCCATTCTATTATTAATTTTGACAACCGCATCACAAAATGGAAGTTGGGTGCCGGGGATGTACATATGGATTTCACTGGAGGACAGCCAGCCAGCCAGCTCATCCCTGGATGAAGTAACACTCCCATGGCTGCCAATCTCTGCAACCCAGCCATGAGTTCCCAAGCAAGGCACCCAGGCACCTGTCAGATTGACAAACAGTGGATAAAGGGGAAAGGAAGGGGGGGGGGAGGGCCAACTGGACAAAAGCAGCACAAGATGACAGGCAAAATCTCCAACAAATGTTGCCAGGTACCCCCACATGGGCCTTGCAACCATGTGCCTACTCACAAGCTAAGCAAAGCACAGCACTGCAGACCGCTACTGCTCTCCAATGATAACCATGCTGCCAATCAGCACTGCTCTTTGTAGTTAACTTTCTTAAATTGCATTTGACCGCATTTAAATCATTTTGTTGATGTGTGGGCCGAGATAAAGTTGAACAGCCAACTGAATACAAAAACTCTCATTTCTTGCGCACATCTACGTGATACCAGGGCCGAGTTGTTCGAAGCAGGGTTAGTGCCAAGCCAGGCTAAATACCATGCTAACCATTGGGTTTTAATCAAGTTAATAAACAAGGGTAAACTACGTTGTAACTGCAATTTCAATTAGTCCAAATAATTTTTCAAACAACATCTCAGGTTATCCACACATTCTCACCAAATTTCGCAGTCATCCAAACCCTTCACTAACATTAAAATATCTGAACGAGAGAGCCATTATTTTAACAAACGATTCAACCATCAAGGGTCAATTAAAAGTGACACCCACTCACCTCCATAATGGTTTCCACTTGAGCGGCCCAACGCCTTTGTTTTACTGGAGGAATTTAAACGGTCCTAAATTGAAAACAAAACAATATGATCAAATCAAAGACATTCGTTGTGGAAGTTTGGAAAAAGCAAAAATATAAGATACTGAAGGTTAAAGTGACAAAGACAGTGGATAAAGGACATAAGGTAAAAGACTTCAGAGCCAGTTAGCTTTGCCCGTGAGGACTCAATTTTGTAACTTTGGCGTTACTGTAAAGGAATGTGTGACCAGTCGATTCAAAATAAAGTTTTTCTCACCCGGACTCTCGCCAAGTTAGTTTCTGTTTCCCGGACAATCGAAGAAAATTTGTTCTCCCATTCCATGACTTGGCGATCGGATGAAAACCACACAAAAAAAGTTTGTTTACATCACTTTCTCGATGCTCATTTGCATCTCATGGTAACGGCACCTCTTCCTGACCTCGTTCCCAGGAAACGCTAATTGTCACGTGGTCAACGAACCAAGGCCGTCCCGAGGGTACCTGTCTTAGGGTACGATTCCGCACTAACAATAAGAGAGCTTAGTTGGAAAAGACACCCTTAGGAGAAGTTTGATGTTATAGGAATACAAAGCTGATTTTCAGCATCATTTGCGCATGCGCATACCAAATTCCTACTGAAAAATATGCAGAGGCGGTAGCGGTACCTCTGGACATTTAAGCCTGAGCGACGTACCATGACGAGTCTCCCCGAGATTTCGGCCCGCGGATCGCTTATACTCGCCGCTTTCGGATACCTATCCCCGATAGGCAGTGAGGGAGAGAAATGTCGGCCCCTAGACCATGTGTGACAGATCCCTTTCGTACTTGCGGCTCAACCCCTTTCGGTTTTATACTATGATTTGGATCGGTATATATTTGCGACTGTAGTTGTCGTGTCTTCCATATGGTAAGGATATTTTGTCGTGCTCATTTGTAGTACACGGACTTGGCGCATGGGCATTTGCTAATAACCGATAGTGGGGCCGCGATTTGACACGTTTCTCCCCACACCCTCCCCTGTAACCCCATACCCGTCCCAGCTGTCCTTATTCCCAGGGTCTTTCGGTCTCGGTTTTCAAGATGGCGGCCTTCATGAATGAGACATAAATAAAAAAACGTTAAATACACGAATGGCTCCGAGCCGTTTTGAAGTTAGCGGCTGACCAATTCACATCTGAATCATGCTGTTAGTAACCATTTTCCTTTAACCTCGATTCATTTACTTCCATTAGCCCTTATTACCTTAATTCATCATCATTATAACCGTTAATTACAGGAATGGCTCCGAGCCCTTTTCAAGAAAACCGCTGACCGTAGCGATGGCCCATCGATCCACAAAAACCCTCTTGACCATCCGTCAACCTCTATTGGCCCTCATTTACCCTCATTCTTCTTCACCTACCTCCAATAGCCTCCATTAACCTTCATCTAACTTCAATAACCTTCATACACCGTCATCTCCCTCCGTTAACTTTCATTTACCTTCATAGAGGCCCTATTAGGGGTTTTAGGGATAAGGGATAACTGGCAAAATAATTTTAGGGATAAGGGATAACTGCCCCCGGAATTTTGGGGATAAGGGATGACTAAAGCCCCCCTATCAGGGCCTCATTCAATTTATTGTTATTCCAGTATATAGGGTCAATCAAACACGGCTGTACTGAGCGTTTCCCTTTCTGATTTTCTACCACACTCAATTTTCGCTGTGACCCTTATGCACCTATTCTACAGTCATCGTTTCCTCTGCACTCCTCTTTTCTTCTTCTTTTTTCTTTCTTTGTGCTTCACATTCTTCTTTTTTATATTCCCAAATATGTTCCACTCTCCTCGCTTTCCACAGTCCACGGGTTTTTTTGTTGTTGTTGTTCTCCCTATTTCTTACACACTGATCATTTTCTCTCACACACGCCCTACTCTCCACATTTTCAGCATTCTACCTTTCAAATTTTGCGCAGTTCATTTTCCATACACCGCATTTATTTTCCGATTTCACATTTATTTGCCTAACTCCACGCTCCGGATTTTCCTTCGAGTTGTTTACTCCAAATCAGCTCCAGCCTGACGCGTGTGCCAACTTTTTTCCCGCTCTTCTTGCAGCCCACTTGACCAATAAGAGAAGAGAATTTCAACTAGCAACCAATCAGAAAATCGCATGAAACCCACGTGGTTTTTGGCCAAATGATTGACATGAGCACCTTTGGCACTGTCTTCGAGAAAATTTTCATTCAAGAAGACAAACGTTTGCGCGATCCAGCGAGAAGAAAGAAAAAGATTTTATCACCTATAATTTACGGTCTTCACTCACTTATTTCTCGTGCAAAAAACGTGTTAAGTACCTGTCCACGTGCAGCTGAAAGGAAAATGTTCAAAACTAATGCAGGTGAGGAGTTTTCTAACAGCTTAACTTTGCAACTTGCGGCCGAATTTGCATCTCATACATTAGTGTACTCGGAGATAAAATTCAGGTTTTTTGCATAACAGCTTGGCTTTTTGAAGTTACACTCCCATTCAAAATATTTTTACCTTTACTGTGGTTTAATTCCGATTCTTTTGCAGCAGAAATTTCCTGAAGATTCTAAAAACCTGCAAAATCAAGGCTCGGAGATAACAAAAGTCGGCGCGGTGCTCACGTGCAGTGGAAACATCTTTGAAGTTGCAAAGCAGACGGGCATTAAAAGGTAACTATTTTCTCTCTTTCAATTTTGTAAATATTGCACGAAAAAGGAAAAAACCAGGAGATCTTGTCAAGGTTTCAAGCAGCTAAAAGAGGCTTCGGCGAAAACCGCGAACTGAATTAGGATGACAAAGGCCTACAAATTAAGACGAATACAAAGCTATTTTTGTTCTTAGTTAATGAGAGGTCAAACCAAATGAAATCAGTTAATTACCGCAGAATTATATCAGAAATTTTCTCATCTAAACTGGTTAAAGTCGCGATAAAAAAGATGAAACTTCAACTGCGTTTAGTAGAACGGTAGTTGCGGTTCTACCTCACGCCCAAAGTATGACTGATTTTGTGCATACAATTCGTGAAAATGATGCCGAGAACTGTCCTATTCTAAATGGTTAAATTTGCCCAAAAGAAAGAAAACGAGAAGCACTTTTTTTTTTGGCGGGGTTTACTGCAGTCCGCAAGCTTGAGCGCAAAATATCTCCGACGTTTTGCTGCGCGTTGAAAGGTTTTAGCTTCATTCTTTAAGTTAATTCTTTACTGAATATACGAAAAATAGTACCAATAATTCAATAATTCGAAAGGCGTAAAATCCAGGCAAAACCCGAAATATTCTGACAGACTTAACCGCAAGAGGCAGCAGCTACCGTGCGCAGAAACTATAAGCTCGGTTCCTTGTGGAAAGGTCTTTTATAGGTTCGTTCTTTGTCTTGTACCTCAAGTTACCATGAGAATGAAGAACAAAATCAACGCAAAATTCTTTTTCATATTCTTCGCACTAGCAACTTCTAAAAAATTAAGCTTTTGCGAAAACCATAACGCAAAAAAGCGGCTTTCTGGAAAAGCTTGCTTCGCTTTTGGCGTTAACAGTTTGCGCGCGCTTTTTTCAGGGCGGAAGATATAGATACATATTTTTTCATTTTTCCTCGTAGCAAACACAGCGCACCAGTTTTTTTGTTTTTTTTTTAATTGAAAAAAGTATCCGCAATATTGTTGAAAACACCGAATTTTCTCCTTACTTGTAGCATATCTCCGAACTTTTTCTTTAGAAATCGTGTATGATTAAGGGAAAAATACCAAAAGGTTTTACAGAATCTTCGGTTTCGAAAAAGCCCGCGAAATTTTAGCCATTCAGAATTTTTTAAACCTTCTACATAGATACATCCATTCAAAGGGTTTCTGTCAGAATTAGGATGACTGAGTAGAGAGGGGGTGGGGTGTAAGGGTGGTGAAGGGGTGTAGCGAGAGTGAAAGGGTGTGAGGGGTGGGGTATAAGGTTGAAGGCGTTAAGTATGTTCG
>BLFK01001035.1:181341-222076 GCA_014634185.1 Astreopora myriophthalma | reverse complement strand
GGGGGGGTTACAGAATTGGTGAACTCTTAGGTGCTCATCCCAGGGTTTGTATACTTTTAAGGTAAAAAATTCAAGGACTTTCAAGGATAAAATTAGCATTTTTCAAGGACTCAACACAGTGCAAAATCAAATCCATGGAATAGTTTTGTTACCGGTCTTTTTACCATTTTCTGTCCTTACTTCCTTGCGAGAAACATTTTCTTCATATTATATTAGCAACTGGACAATCTGGGTAGGTGCTGTGAGCAGCAAATTTCAAGGACTTTCCAGCACCAAATGCAATTTTCAACCTTGAATTTTTACTTTTGAAAATTAGAGGACTTTCAAGGAATCTCAAGGCACATCAAACCCCCATTATTCTGTTCCTCTCTAGACCACGAAGCTAAAAGCAAAAGATTAAGACCAAACAAAACATAGATCAAACATGAAATGAATCAGACACTTCGGTTCAATTTTGAATACACATTTAACATTAACTTACAAGCCTAGATAAGAACAGAAACTTCTTAAACAGCCTTTAACTTAAAAACAAAACAAAACAAAAACACTTCTTGCACAAAAAGCAGAAATATCTTCAGCTATAGAGCTTACATTAAATAGATTTAACAGTCAACATTTTTTCTATTGTCCCTTAATCCAGTGTCACATTTTCACTTTTCAGGTCCCTGTGCAATTTTGAGCCAAATTCACCAGACCCACCATTTCTAACCAGACAGAAAGACAGAAGTCCAGCTGAGAAGCCACAGCTTTCCGACATCCATATTTGCCATTCAGATCAGCCAACAACATTCAGTGAGTCAGCATTGCCTTGTCAAGCCAATGGAACATCCCGGTCAGTCAAATTGGGGTGGGCATGGGGAGGTATATATAGGACATCTGGTTGAACCTTACAACGCACATGATACACAGATGATTGACTATTCGGCTTAATTTAATTCTAGTTAGCGTAGTTAGTTCATTCCCAAGGCTTGGGTTGGCTCCTCCCTTAGGCTCCACCTTGGGTTCCTTTGCAGGTTATTCGGCCATCGATTCGAATTCGAACTGCTATTCGGCTTTTTCTTTAGGCTTTTTCTTTCGGCTTTTTTCGATTTTACAGCAACTTCAAGACATCAAGACATTTTTTTACATGGTTCTTCAGCAAGTTGATGTCTGCACTCCAAGGCTGCTTCAGAGGAGCTTCGCCATCGACGTCATACTCCCGCTTAGTTGCGCTTAAGTTACACAACTACACCTCACTTGTCAGTCTATTAGTGCTGAATCAAGTGAAGTTACACTTCGTGAGGTTCAACCAGATATTTAATAATTAATTCATTCATTAATTTCAAGTCAAATGCAACTTTCGAACCAGAGCTTAAGGCTATTCAGCTTCTGAACGGAGCTCACTTTTGGCAACTCAAGTGTTAATAGTCTTTCTGGTTACAGCTACATAGCTACAAACTATTTTGTATCAGGACTAGGCACGTAATTCTGGCAATAAAGGGACAAACTATGCACACATCCTAGACTAGCAATGTACTCTCAATTGGCCATTTTACAGATATGTGCTTGGTTACCTGGCCTTTAAATGACAGTGAGCCTGGGGATGACCTTGCTTTCATACAAACCTCACTGCTTTTCACATGTAAATCATGTTGCTGTAATGCTAACTAAGTTACATGGGAGATGCAGAGTGGAACTTGTATTAAAATAAGATCACTTCCAGCGCCACTTGCATTCACTGGCCAGCTAACTCAGTACATAACTGTAACACTGTTCCAACCACAGCTTTATAGATTTCCAGTTGAAAGTACTGAAGTGATCAATGCAATAGTGAAAAGAAAAAAGCCTTCTTCACTGTCTTTTATACATCAAGCCATAAGAGGCTACCAGACGAAACAGCTTTCAAATTCTTTCTTATCAATTGAAATTAGTTAAAACCAAGTAAGCCACAAGTGGGACTGATAAACAGTTCTTTGATATGAGTTTTGGCAAAGTTGGTTGGAACAGCAAAAATTGCATAATTAAAAATAATTATAATCAATTACAATAGTCTACGTGGATTCCATGGAAGCAGACATAGAGATGCACAACATTGTGGGCAGCAACCAGACATCAGGTATGTGCAGTTTTCTTGTTTTCCGAAAACTTCAAACTTCGGCAAACGTCACTTTCGACCAACATCAACTTCATCTTCGATCCAAATTATCTACCACACAATTGCGATCGACCAGCTTGGTATCGACAAACAATCTTTACCAAGTGGTTCTGTCAAGGGGACCCTGAGTGTTTCAAACACAGATGCACTCTTGGTTCCTCAAGACACTCACACTTTAGCAACTAGGAGCGCACCCCATCGCCGACGACACAGCAAGATCCTGTGGATTAATTACTATTAAAAAATCTGTAACTTTACATTAATTCAATAAAAAACTACAAAAAATGTGCTCTCACTGTCTTTATTTAAACTATTTAATTATGTGTATCAAACTTAAACTAAACTAAGGAATACTAACACATTCCATTTCAGCATGCTAACAATTCTGTTTCAGCAAATCAAGCTTTTCTGTATTATACATGCAATCAAACTGTTGTAACTAAGCTGCATTTACTGACGATAAAAGAACCAAACAAACACTAGTCAGTGTCTTGTATCTACAATATACTAAGCTCAAAACTTATTTTCAGCTTAGTATATACTACTTCTTAATTAAATGCGTAAGCTTCTACAAGGCCGTCAGCAAGTCCCAGTACAAAATCAAGACAGTGGACATCATCAGGTGGATACAAACAACCAGATGGCTCCAGCAAAAGTCTCTTATCCTTGGGGTGAGTATTCAATTTCCTCATGTCATATCATTTAACTGCCTACGTTGTCCTTTTATTTTTCAGCTCCACTCTTTCTGTGGGCCAGATTGATCACAAAAATAGCATCTGTCATCACACACAAATGGAATGGTAAGATTGACACAAGTCTAAATTCACAAGTGTCTGCAGGCATTCACTCAAACTCTGGAATAATTTCTCAAGTAAAAGTGAAAGTGGCCTCAATTCTGGATGTGGAGAATTTGGTGTTGCTCAGTATATTCAACTTCATCTACAAACACAGGGGGAAGCAAATGAACAGCTTACAGTTGCAAATGTCATTTTTTTGATGTCACTTCACCTCGCTGGCAACAAAGATAATCAAAACAAACAGCCAGGAAAAGTGACTGACAAGCTTCAGTTTACCCTGGAGACACTGCATTTCTCCCCACTCAAACGTCCACAGAAAAATGAAAATGTCACTACAAAGCATTATCAACATTGTGATCACAGCAATATGCGACTTCCACTGCTCAGCCCACACTAGCGTCTAGCTGTTACAGGGTAGAGAACCAAAGCAAGGTATTGGAGACCCACAGTTTAAAGATCAAGTCTTGTTGTGGAGAATTCAGATTTCCTTCTGCCTTGTTTACCTACTACCACGGCAACTGACTACCACAAACTCAGCAGCCTGACAATATACCACAAATGTGGAGGGGCAATCTAGGATGTTTGTGCCATAACCCGGCTGCAATGGCCTACCTTCTTCTTATAGGTTAGCAATCATTTAACTCATCTCAACTGTGTTACATTTCGACGATCATGGGTTTCACACATGAAGTTTCCTTTCTTTTGCCCATGTGTTGCTAAATTGCCACTGAATAATACACATTCAGTATGTGGGAAGTACATCATCACTGAATGGTTGCAGTGCATGTACACTGTATGCCACCTGAAGTAAGAATTTTGGCATAATACCAGATGTCTTAGCCCTGAACCTACTTTTACAAGCCCATTTTAGTTCACTAGTAGAGCAGCCAAAGAACGTACTTCAGACCTTGTCTGTCTAAGCTTACATTTCTTTTTCTAAGTGTGCATGTGCCTGTGCAATCTTGTCAAGTGAATGGCATTTGATAAAATTGGTTGTTGTTAAACTGCTCTAACAAGAACACTTGAAACAAGTGGGTATGCGGCTTCCCCCGGGAGGGGAGCTCAGGGATGTCCATCGACCCTGCCTTGCATAGATGGCACTAGAAGGTTTGGCGTACCTCTAGTGAGGCCTACGATACTTATTTCAGCGAGTTCAAGGCAAAGAAACATCAATGAAGATCAACACTATAAACACTCTTAAGAACTGCTCTAGTCACCTGGTGGGTAAGCATAGACCACAACCCTCAGTATGCAACAAGGCCATAGGGATAGCAAGCTGACTACTGGAAGATTAAAGAGTGTGTTTGCGATTTGCAAGATCAAAAATATTATTCCTGGATTTCCAGAACACTAGGACATACAAAACAATATGGACATGAAACAATCTGAATGAGACCTCTTTTCCTCAAATACACCTGTATGCCCATGCTACTAATACATATACCTATCCAGGAGGCGTCAAACACAACACCCCTTATTCTGGTTACCTGTCCTTTGAACCGACATATCAGTTGCCTGGTACCCACAGCCTCTACTACATTAGTGATGGAGGACCTTAACAACATTACTGGCGCTCCATTCTTCTACAGTAAACCTTACTATTCGGGTAACACAGATGTGTCGTCCTCACTAAGGCTGCACCTTTACTCCTCGATAGTATTCTCAAAGGAAATAAAGACCATTCCTTGCCAAGGCTTCTCCAAGGAAGGGCTGATACTCAAACTTAGCTTTTGAATCTCTTGTGCAGTGACCAATTTTCACTATACTGGTAATCCTCCCTAATACCAATGTTTAGCGCTCTTCTCCCCACTTGTGCAGCACCAGTATATCGAGATACTTAGCTCCGACCAAATCAAGTCGAACACAAATCAATCCCCTGACCTGACCCAAGAATGAGCCACAAGTGACACCAAACTTAAGGTCAAAAGAACTACTTAAGTTCCCAACATATGCATCATTTACGTACGTGTAGCACCACAGTTCAGTCTCAGTTCTGTTGTCATTTTAAATTTAATCAATGACTAAGAGAATTAACCAAACAAAAGGAGATAGCACGCTCAAAAAGAAAGCACAGGAACAGATGAGAGGACAGGCAATGTGGTCAGTAAACAACAAGGCTTACATTATGCCCGAAGAAACTGGATGAAGCAAAAGACCCAGCTTTACACATCCAAGTCCATAAACATCCAGCCATCCACTTAACAAGACACCGAATACTTTTAACTGAGACAGTCAGTAACAAGAAATGCAATCACAGGAAGGCCTTGTTTGTATCACAAACCTACTTTCATGGTCTGCTTCCCTTCAACCTGTCTGGACTGGACTGTCTCCAGATAAATGGCCATAGGTTTGACACCTATAGGAAACAAAACACCATTCTTTCTTCTCACGATGCCATGTTGTTATTCAACATTCCATATTCAACAGCCCTGCAGATACACCACCAGTCTCAATTTCAATATATCCATGTCAACTGTTGACATTCTTATTTCAGCCTTCATTTGCTGCAGGATATTTTCTCTCAATGATTTACTTTATTTGCCAAGCTCCCACAGGCCTTTCCAAGATCTGTCATTGAGCATGAAATCTCATTATTTCCAGCCCATAGTGCTACGTTTAACTCCTCTTAGAGCAAGTCACACTGCTTTTCCTGAGTATACCTTCATCTTCATTCAATAACAATACTCTTACAGAAGAATGGACAAAAACACAATTCCTTGCAAACCCTCACACCTCACTTAAATCATTGGTAAGGCACAGAAAATCCAGCACCTTACCGCAGCTTAAACTCGATTCTCAAGTCAACATAAAACAAGCCAAACTGTCCTTCAGATAATTACAACCAAATTTTATCAAATGTCACAAGGACAATACATGCTGGACCACCAACAACTCATGAGGTTAAGAATGGAATCCCAAGAATGTTTGTCTCACAAACTTGGTTCAGTTGCCTAGACATGACACTTTACTTCAAGTAAGAGCTATAATAATTCCCATTGATGTGAAGAACTTTAGCCCACTGCAAGAAACACAGTACAAACAGGAACCAGTCAGAGAGCAAGAAAAACAAGTACACAATGGATATTTATAGACTATGGAAGCATTGCAACTGACATACAATGCAAGATGTGTCCTGCATTTGGGAGTTTGGCAAAAGAGCTGTGAAAGGGTAACATTGCTCTATTTATGGCCCAAGACTCCTTATGTGAGTGGGCTTCCTCATCACCTCTGCCCATATTCCAACTCTTCCATTTGTGATCTGACATTGTACCATACCTCCACTTTTAATACTCATGCGTGTGACGTGTGCACATACCGGTAATTGTTCACAAAGAAATCTTGCACAATGCAAATTTATCACATTAAGAGGACTTCCTCATCTCTGGTCCCAGCATTCCAAGGTTCAGTCCAGAGAACTAAGACCGTAAATTATCTTCCATCTTTCCCGGCAATGGACCTTCCACCCCATAGAGGGGTATTTTCCTCATCCAAAAAAATGACCATGTCTCCAGCTTTTAAAGCCTCATGCGTGTGACATGCACATGTTCTGGTGCTTGTTCACAAAGAAACCTAGCACATTGCAAATTTATCATGTCAAACGACTCCCCAATCTCTGGTCCCAACAATCCAAGGTTCAATCCTTGAAGAACTCTTAGCACTAAGACTATGCCTTCTCTTACATATTTCCTGGACTTTCTACCCCTACACAGGTACTTTCCACATCCAAAAAAATGTCCATATCTCCAGTTTTAAGACTCATGTGTGCGACATGTGTGTATGTATTTGCCCAAGCCAGTTCCTGCCTGGGATTCTAATTTCCCATTCAGTTGTCCCTTTGCCTCTTACCAAGCAACTGTCATCTTTCTCATTTTACACCATCACCATAACTGACATTCTTACATCGGCAACTGGCATTCTTACATTGAATCACATTACAATGTTGAGCCCATCGACCATTTGGGACACTTTGTATAAGGACCTAGATAAACAACCCACCTACCCAGAAGCTCTTGTAGCACAACAGTCAAAGCATCTCACTCCTGTTATGGAGGTCGTAAGTTCAATTCATGCCTGGGACTCTCATTTCCTTTTCAGTCTTTTCATTTCTCTCTTCACCCTTTGCCAAGTACCTTTCAGGTCATATTTCTCTCAGTTCCCAACATTCCAAGGTTCAATCCTTAATTGCGCACAAAGAAATTTCACACAATGCAAATTTGTCACGTTAAGAGGACTTCCTCATTTCTGGTCCTGGCATTCCAAGGTTGAATCCTAAAAACTCTGAATTATCTTCCATCTTTCCCAGCAGTGGACGTTCTATCCATTTGAGGGGTATTTTCCTCACCCAAAAAAATGTCCACGTCTCCAGTTTTAAGACTCGTGTGCGTGACGTTTGTATCTATTTGTCCAAGCTAGTTCCGCCCAGGGACTCTTATTTCCTTTTCAGTTGTCCTTCCGCCCCTTGCCAAGTAAATACTATGTCATCTTTCTCATTGGTGCATTTACACCATCACCATCACTGATAAGTGGCATTGTTACACTGAATTGTTACACTGCATTGTTACACTGAATTACAATATAATGTCAAGCCCCTTGACCAATTGGGACACTTTGTATGAGAACCTACATAAACGACCTACCTAACCTGAAGCTCTTGTAGCTCAATGGTCTGAGTATCTCACTGGTATTACGGGGGTCATAGGTTCAATTCCTGCCTAGGACTCTCATTTCCTTTTCAGTTCTCCCTTCACCCTTTGCCAAGTACCTTTCGTGTCATATTTCTCTGAGTTCCAACCATTCCAAGGTTCAATCCTTGAAGGACTCTTAGCACTACAAGAATGCCTTATCTTGCATCTTTCCTGGCAATGAGCCTTCTACACCTATATGGTAGCGAAATATGATCCAAGACTTAGTTGCTGTCCTCCATAGCCAATGGCCCCCGCCCTCCCACCCCCCAAATACCATAGCCAATGTCCTCCAACACCCAACGTGGAGGACAAGGGTGCTGCTTTCACTCAAAATCCCCATACCTGAATATCCAGGTCCACATAAGTCCCACGGCCATCAGCCCAAATGCCTTCTCCTGCCAGCTGTCATCAACCCCAAAGCAGAAATTCCCAATCCAGTTGATGAACTCACCAGCATCTACCTGAGGACAAAAGGTTAGCAATATTAACTCTGTTCACATTTCAAGAAGAACATTTTCAAACAGCTGTGCTAAATAAAGTCCTCTATCAAAAGAAAATTCATATTCTTCTTACAAGCAACGCTATTCCCTTATTTTCAGGTTCCACAGCTTCCAACATGCAATGATCTGTCTGCACCATATCTGACCAATCTGCCCATTCCAACTGTTTAGTCACAGTGGAACCAATCCCCACCTATGTCACAGCTTCCCAACGCCCTGCCTCCCACAAACATTCACTGACTCAGCCTCACCTGCCTGAAAAAGCTACTGGATCCAGTCGGTCAAATTAAGGTCAGTATATTGTCAATATTATGTAAATATGACATGTGGTACTCTTAGTTCTGTTTTGTAATTCTATGCTAAAAGGTTTTGTTTCAATTGTCTTAAAACTAACAGTGTTTTCCTATTTTCTCTTTACAGCTTCCCGCACAATTTTCAGTTCCATCCACAAGACCTGCAAGTTCCAATCAGGTGCCAAAGGAACCAATGATGTCTAACTGAGCCACAGCTTTCCAACATCCATATTTGCCATTCAGACCAGCCAACTGCATTCAGTGAGTCAGCATTGCCTTGTCAAGCCAATGGAACATCGCGGTCAGTCAAATTGGGGTGGGCATGGGGAGGTATATATAGGACATCTGGTTGAACCTTACAACGCACACGATACACAGATGATTGACTATTCGGCTTAATTTAATTCTAGTTAGCTTAGTTAGTTCATTCCCAAGGGTTGGGTTGGCTCCTCCCTTAGGCTCCACCTTGGGTTCCTTTGCAGGTTATTCGGCCATCGATTTCGAATTCGAACTGCTATTCGGCTTTTTCTTTAGGCTTTTTCTTTAGGCTTTTTCTTCCGGCTTTTTTCGATTTTACAGCAACTTCAAGACATCAAGACATTTTTTTACATGGTTCTTCAGCAAGTTGATGTCTGCACTCCAAGTCTGCTTCAGAGGAGCTTCGCCATCGACGTCATACTCCCGCTTAGTTGCGCTTAAGTTTACACAACTACACCTCACTTGTCAGTCTATTAGTGCTGAATCAAGTGAACTTACATCTCGTGAGGTTCAACCAGATATTTAATCATTCATTCATTCATTCATTTCAAGTCAAATGCAACTTTCGAACCAGAGCTTAAGGCTATTCAGCTTCTGAACGGAGCTCACTTTTGGCAACTCAAGTGTTAATAGTCTTTCTGGTTACAGCTACATAGCTACAAGCTATCTTCTATCAGGACTAGGCACGTAATTCTGGCAATAAAGGGACAAACTATGCACACATCCTAGACTAGCAATGTACTCTCAATTGGCCATTTTACAGATGTGTGCTCGGTTACCTGGCCTTTAAATGACAGTGAGGCTGGAGATGACCTTGCTTTCATACAAACCTCACTGCTTTTCACGTGTAAATCCGGTTGCTCTAATGCTAACTAAGGTGCATTTACATGGGAGACGCAGAGTGGAACTTGTATTAAAATAAGATCACTTCCAGCGCCACTTGCATTCATTGGCCAGCTAACTCAGTACATAACTGTAACACTGTTCCAACCACAGTTTTATAGATTTCCAGTTGAAAGTACCGAAGTGATCAATGCAATAGTGAAAAGAAAAAAGGCTTACTCGTTGTCTTTTATACATCAAGCCATAAAAGGCTTCCAGAAGAAACTGCTTTCAAATTCTTTCTTATCACCATAAATTACATGAAAGCAACTAAGCCACAGGCGGGACTGATAAACAATTCTTTGATATGAGTTTTGGCAAAGTTGGTTGGAACAGCAAAAATTCCATAATTAAAATAATTATAAACAATATTACAATAGTCTACGTGGATTCCATGGAAGCAGACATAGAGATGCACAACATTGTGGGCAGCAACCAGACATCAGGTATGTGCAGTTTTCTTGTTTTCCGAAAACTTCAAACTTCGGCAAACGTCACTTTCGACCAACATCAACTTCATCTTCGATCCAAATTATCTACCACACAATTGCGATCGACCAGCTTGGTATGGACAAACAATCTTTACCAAGTGGTTCTGTCGAGGGGACCCTGAGTGTTTCAAACACAGATGCACTCTTGGTTTCTCAAGACACTCACACTTTAGCAACTAGGAGCGCACCCCATCGCCGACGACACAGCAAGATCCCATGGATTAATTACTATTAAAAAATCTGTAACTTTACATTAATTCAATAAAAAACTACAAAAAATGTGCTCTCACTGTCTTTATTTAAACTATTTAATTACGTGTATCAAACTTAAACTAAACTAAGGAATACTAACACATTCCATTTCAGCATGCTAACAATTCTGTTTCAGCAAATCAAGCTTTTCTGTATTATACATGCAATCAAACTGTTGTAACTAAGCTGCATTTACAGACAATAAAAGAACCAAACAAACACTAGTCAGTGTCTTGTATCTACAATATACTAAGCTCAAAACCTATTTTGAGTTTAGTATATACTACTTCTTAATTAAATGCTTAAGCTTCTACAAGGCCGTCAGCAAGTCCCAGTACAAAATCAAGACAGTGGACATCATCAGGTGGATACAAACAACCAGATGGCTCCAGCAAAAGTCTCTCTTATCCTTGGGGTGAGTATTCAATTTCCTCATGTGATATCATTTCACTGCCTACCTTGTCCTTTTATTTTTCAGCTCCACTCTTTCTGTGGGCCAGATTGATCACAAAAATCACACCTGTCATCACACGCAACTGGAATGGTAAGATTGACACAAGTCTAAATTCACAAGTGTCTGCAGGCGTTCACTCAAAATCTGGAATAACTTCTCAACTAAAAGTGAAAGTGGCCTCAATTCTGGATGTGGAGAATTTGGTGTTGCTCAGTATATTAAACTTCATTTCCTGCGACAAGCAGTTACTATGAAAGAGCAAAAGGCCAGCCAAAGTGGGCAGTGACAGATTAAAGGCAAGCAAATGATAATGAGGAAAACAAGAGAATTCAACCAGATACCACGCAGCTGTTTACAACGTCTCACTTCATTGGATCCGTTTAGGACGCAGCTCTATTGATTTTACGGTTAAGGTTCACTCTTTCTGCTGTTTCTTTGAATGCTTCTATTGTTTTCTGAGCCAATTGCATGGGCTGTTGTAATAGCTGCATACTGACCCAATTCAACCGGCATTCATCATACATACATTGGATTGCCATGTTAACAGAGTGACAACTGAAGAATGAATCACAGACATAAAGCTTAATCCTTAATAAACACCTCAACAAGCAAAGACAATGCAGCTTGTTTGCCAAATCAACCCACTTTAAAAGCCTAAGTCCTATATCATGAGCCTGCTCTATTTCAATGGTTGAGCAACTGAACTTGAGGATTGGTAATCAGGAACTAACAGCTGTGACTGCTGTTACAAGAACTCGAGTTTCAATATTCCAACTACAGTATATCAGTGTGACTACTGAATAATAGATATTCAGCAAATGCCACTAGTTGAAAAACTTATCCTAATTTAATGGCCTTAATCCTGCAAGTCTCCTTTATTTCAAGAGGTCATAACAGCATCTTTACCAGCAATTGCAAGGCTGACGTTTGACTCCTCCTGGGAGTTTCATTTTGCTTTTAATTTGTCTGTGTCAGTACTACAAAAGACATCTATGCAAACAAGTGAAACGTAATGTAGTGCATTGTCAAAGCTGCTTAAGGAGAGGACAAATTACTTCAGTTATGGCATCAAAATTCCAAGACATTGTAGCACAAACTGGCAGCTACAAACACAGGGGGAAACAAATGAACAGCTCACAGTTGCAAATGTCATTTTTGATGTCACTTCACCTCGCTGGCAACAAAGATAATCAAAACAAACAGCCAGGAAAAGTGACTGACAGGCTTCAGTTTACCCTGGAGACACTGCATGTCTCCCCACTGAAACATCCACAGAAAAATGAAAATGTCACTGCAAAGAATTATCAACATTGTGACCACAGCTATATACTACTTCCACTTCTCAGCCCACACTAGCATCTAGCAGTTATGGGGTAGAGAACCAAAGCAAGATATTGGACGCCCGCAGTTTAAAGTTCAAGTCCTGTTGAGAACTCAGATTTCCTTCTCCCCTGTTTACGTACTACCATGGCAACTGACTACTACAAATTCAGCAGCCTTACAATAAACCATGACTTCACCAATGTCACGAGGTGACCGATATTGTTATTGTGTCATTTTGTACCCTTTTTCAGCCTTGCTTCATTCATTCAACTAATTCAAGAGTCACCTCATCCAGAAAAAGCACAAATAAGGATTAATTGGAACAAGCCATAAATGTGGAGGGGCAATCTAGGATGTTTCTGCCATAACGAAGCGGCAATGGCCTACCTTCCTCTTATAGGTCAGCAATCCGTTAACTCATCTCAAATAAGTTACGTTTCGACGATCATGGGTTTAACACGTGAAGTTTCCTTTCTTTTACCAAAGTGTCACTATATTACCACTGACTAATACACATTCAGTATGTTGGAAGTACATCATCACTGAATGGTTGCAGTGTATGTATGTTGCAATGTCACTGAATGGTTGCAGTGTATGTACCTGAAGTAAGAATTTGGGCATAAGACCAGATATCTTACATGTAACCCTGAACCTACTTTTACAAGCCCATTTGAGTTCACTAGTACAGCAGTCAAAGAACTTACTGGAAACCAAGTCTGTCTAAACTTACTTTTCCTTTTCTGTGTGTGCATGTGCCTGCACAATCTTGTCAACTGAATGGCATTTGATAAAATTGGTTGTTGTTAAGCTGCTCTGACAAGAACACTTGAAACAAGTGGGTATGCGGCTTCCCCCGGGAGGGGAGCTCAGGGATGTCCATCGACCCTGCCTTGCATAGATGGCACTAGAAGGTTTGGCGTACCTCTAGTGAGGCCTAAGATACTTATTTCAGCAAGTTCAAGGCATACAAACATCAATGAAGATGAACACTATAAACACTCCTAATAACTGCTCTGGTCACCTGTTGGGTAAGCATAGACCACAACCCTCAGTATGCAACAAGGCCATAGGGATAGCAAGCTGACTACTGGAAGATTAAAGAGTGTATTTGCGAGTTGCAAGATCAAGAATATTAATCCTGGATTTCCAGAACACTAGGATGTACAAAACAATATGGACATGAAACAATCTGAATGAGACCTCTTTTCCTCAAATACACCTGTATGCCCATGCTACTAAATAGATATACCTATCCAGGAGGTGTCAAACACAAAACCAACACCTGGTTACCTGTCCTTTGAACCTACATTTCAGTTGCCTGGTACCCACATTACTGGAGGTCCATTCTTCTACAGTAAATCTTACTATTTGGGTAACACAGATGTGTCGTCCTCACTAAGGCTGCACCTTTACTCCTCAAAAGTATTCTCAAAGGAAATAAAGACCATTCCTTGCCAAGGCTTCTCCAATTTTCACTATACTAGTAATCCTCCCCAATACCAATGTTTAGCGCTCTTCTCCCCACTTGTGCAGCACCACAGTTTCTCGAGATACTTAGCTCCCACCAAACCAAGTTGGACACAAATCAATCCCCTGACCTCACCCAAGAATGAGCCACAAGTGGTACCAAACTCAAGGTCAAAAGAACTAGTCAGTGTCTTCAGAACTACTTAAGTTTCCAATATATGCATCATTTACGTACGTGTAGCCCCACAGTTCAGTCTCAGTTCTGTTCTCAGTTTAAATTTAATCAATGACTAAGAGAATTAACCAAACAAGAGGAGATAGCACGCCCAAAAAGAAAGCACAGGAACAGATGAGAAGAGAGGCAATGTGGTCAGTGAACAACAAGGCTTACATTACGCCCGAAAAAACTGGATTCTGAGGTCAACAAAAAAGCAAAAGACCCGGCTTTAGGCCACCAAATCCATAAACGTCCCATCCACTTAACAAGACACCAAGTACTTTTAACTGAGAAAGTCAGTAACAAGAAATGCATTCACAGGAATGCCTTGTTTGTATCACAAACCTAGTTTCATGGTCTTCTTCCCTTCAGCCTGTATGGACTGGACTGTCTCCAGATAACTGGTCATAGGTTTGACACCTATAGGAAACAAAAAACCCTTCTGATCCCATGTTGTTATTCAACATTCCATATTCAACAGGCCTGCATCTACACCACCAGTCTCAATTTCAATGTATCCATGTCAACTGTTGACATTCTTATTTCAGCCTTCATTTCCTGCAGGATATTTTCTCTCAATGATTTACTTCATTTGCCAGGCTCCCACAGGCCTCTCCAAGATCAGTCATTGAGCATGAAATCTCATTATTTCCAGCCTATAGTGCTAAGTTTAACTCCTCTTAGAGCACGTCACACTGCTTTTCCTGAGTATACCTTCATCTTCATTCAATAACAATACCCTTATTAAAGAAGAATGGACACCCTCACAGCTCACTTCAATGGTTGGTAAAGCACAGAAAATCCAGCACCTTACCGCAGCTTAAACTCGATTCTCAAGTCAACATAAAACAAGCCAAACTCTCCTTCAGATAATTACAACCAAATTTTATCAAATGT
This sequence comes from Astreopora myriophthalma, assembly GCA_014634185.1. Taxonomy (NCBI): domain Eukaryota; kingdom Metazoa; phylum Cnidaria; class Anthozoa; order Scleractinia; family Acroporidae; genus Astreopora; species Astreopora myriophthalma. The sequence goes on along the minus strand of BLFK01001035.1, from coordinate 207,426 downwards.
CACAAGGACAATGCATGGTGGACCACAAAGAACTCGTAAGGTTATGAATGGAATCCCAAGAATGTTTGTCTCACAAACTTGGTTCAGTTGCCTAGAGATCACACTTTATTTCAACTGAGAGCTATAATAATTCCCAAAGATGTGAAGAACTTTAGTCAACCGCAAGAAACACAGTACAAACAGGAACCAGTCAGATACCAAGAAAAGCAAGTACACAATGGATGTTTATAGACTATGGAAGCCTTGCAACTCACATACAATGCAAGATGTGTCCTGCATTTGGGAGAAGACCTGTGAAAGGGTAACATTACTCTATTTATGCCCCAAGACTCCATATGTGAGTGGGCTTCCTCATCACCTCTGCCCATATTCCAACTCTTCCCTTTGTGATCTGACATTGTACCATACCTCCACTTTTAATACTCATGCGTGTGACGTGCGCACATACCGGTAATTGTTCACAAAGAAATCTTGCACAATGCAAATTCATCATGTCAAGATGACTTCCTCATCTATGGTCCCAGCATTCCAAGGTTCAATCCTAACAACTAAGACCGTAAATTATCTTCCATCTTTCCCAGCAATGGACCTTCCACCCCTAGAGCGGTATTTTCCTCATCCAAAAAAATAACCACGTCTCCAGCTTTTAAAGCCTCATGGGTGTGAAATGTGCATTTTCTGGTGCTTGTTTGCAAAGAAATCTAGCACAATCCAAATTTATCATGTAAAAGGACTCCCGAATATAAGGTCCCAACATTCCAAGGTTCAATCCTTGAAGAACTCTTAACACTAAGACTATGCCTTCTCTTACATCTTTCCTGGACCTTCTTCCCCTACACGGGTGCTTTCCACATCCAAGAAATGTCCATGTCTCCACTTTTAAGACGCACGTGTCTGACAAGTGTGGTATTTGCCCAAGCAACTTCCTGCCTGGGATTCTAATTTCCCATTCAGTTGTCCCTTTGCCTGTTGCCAAGCAACTGTCATCTTTCTCATGGGTGCATTTACACCATCACCATAACTGACATTCTTACATTGGCAACTGGCATTCTTACATTGAATCACATTACAATGTTGAGCCCATCGACCATTTGGGACACTTTGTATAAGCACCTAGATAAACAACCCACCTACCCAGAACCTCTTGTAGCACAACAGTCAAAGCATCTCACTCACATTATGGAGGTTGTAAGTTCAATTCATGCCTGGGACTCTCATTTCCTTTTCAGTTCTCTCTTCACCCTTTGCCAAGTATCTTTCACATCATATTTCTCGCAGTTCCCAACATTCCAAGGTTCAATCCTTAATTGCTCACAAAGAAATTTCACACAATGCAAATTTGTCACGTTAAGAGGACTTCCTCATTTCTGGTCCCGGCATTCCAAGGTTGAATCCTAAAAACTCTGAATTATCTTCCATCTTTCCCAGCAGTGGACGTTCTACCCATTTGAGGGGTATTTTCCTCACCCAAAAAAATGTCCACGTCTCCAGTTTTAAGACTCGTGTGCGTGACGTTTGTATGTATTTGTCCAAGCTAGTTCCACCCAGGGACTCTTATTTCCTTTTCAGTTGTCCTTCTGCCCCTTGCCAAGCAAATACTGTCATCTTTCTTGTGGGTACATTTACACCATCACCATCACTGACAAGTGGCATTGTTACACTGAATCACACTATAATGTCAAGCCCATGGACCAATTGGGACACGTTGTATGAGAACCTACATAAACGACCTACCTAACCAGAAGCTCTTGTAGCTCAATGGTCTGAGTTTCTCACTGGCATTACAGAGGTCGTAGATTCAATTCATGCCTGGTCCAACTCTGATTTCATTTTGAGTTCTCCCTTCACCCCTTCCCCAGCACCTTTTGTGTCATATTTCTCTCAGTTCCCAACATTCCAAGGTTCAATCATTGAAGGACTCTTACACCATAAGAATGCCTTATCTTGCATCGTTCCTGGCAATGAGCCTTCTACACCTACATGGTAGGAAAATATGATCCAAGACTTAGTTGCTGTCCTCCATAGCCAACGGCCCCCGCCCACCCACGCCCCAATACCATAGCCAATGTCCTCCAACACCCAACCTGGAGGACAAGGGTGCTGCTTTCACTCAAAATCCCCATACCTGAATATCCAGGTCCACATAACTCCCACGGCCATCACCCAAACGTCTTCTCCTGCCAGCTGTCATCAACCCCAAAGCAGAAATTCCCAATCCAGATGATGAACTCACCAGCATCTACCTGAGGAAAAAAGGTTGGTTAACTATAACCTCTGTTCACATTTCCAAAGAAAGAACATTTTCAAACAGTTGTGCTAAATTATGTCCTCTATCAAAAGAAAATTAATATTATTTATCTTCTCACTCCTAGTTGTACTTCTTACATGCAACCTTGTCCCTTTATTTTTGGTTTCCACAGCTTGCAACATGCACTAATCTATCTTCTTAATCCTAGTTGTTCTTCTTACAACCAATGCTATTCCCTTATTTTCAGGTTCCACAGCTTCCAACATGCAGTGATCTGTCTGCAAACCATATCTGACTACTCTGTCCATTCCAACTGTCAGTCAAATTCAGGTCAGTATATTGTCAGTATTACGTCAATATGACTTGTGGTACTCTTAGCTCTGATTTGTAATTCTATGCTAAAAGGTTTTGTTTCAATTGTCTTAAAACTAACAGTGTTTTTTTATTTTGTCTTTACAGCTTCCCGCACAACTTTCAGTTCCATCCACAAGACCTACAACTTCCAACCAGGTGGCCAAGGAACCAACAATGTCTAACTGAGCCACAGCTTTCCAACATCCATATTTGCCATTCAGATCAGCCAACTGCACTCAGTGAGTCAGCATTCACCTGTCAAGCCAATGGAACATCCCGGTCAGTCAAATTGGGGTGGGCATGGGGAGGTATATATAGGACATCTGGTTGAACCTTACAACGCACACGATACACAGATGATTGACTATTCGGCTTAATTTAATTCTAGTTAGCTTAGTTAGTTCATTCCCAAGGGTTGGGTTGGCTCCTCCCTTAGGCTCCACCTTGGGTTCCTTTGCAGGTTATTCGGCCATCGATTTCGAATTCGAACTGCTATTCGGCTTTTTCTTTAGGCTTTTTCTTTCGGCTTTTTTCGATTTTACAGCAACTTCAAGACATCAAGACATTTTTTTACATGGTTCTTCAGCAAGTTGATGTCTGCACTCCAAGTCTGCTTCAGAGGAGCTTCGCCATCGACGTCATACTCCCGCTTAGTTGCGCTTAAGTTTACACAACTACACCTCACTTGTCAGTCTATTAGTGCTGAATCAAGTGAACTTGCATCTCGTGAGGTTCAACCAGATATTTAATAATTCATTCATTCATTCATTTCAAGTCAAATGCAACTTTCGAACCAGAGCTTAAGGCTATTCAGCTTCTGAACGGAGCTCACTTTTGGCAACTCAAGTGTTAATAGTCTTTCTGGTTACAGCTACATAGCTACAAGCTATCTTCTATCAGGACTAGGCACGTAATTCTGGCAATAAAGGGACAAACTATGCACACATCCTAGACTAGCAATGTACTCTCAATTGGCCATTTTACAGATCTGTGCTTGGTTACCTGGCCTTTAAATGACAGTGAGGCTGGAGATGACCTTGCTTTCATACAAACCTCACTGCTTTTCACGTGTAAATCCGGTTGCTCTAATGCTCACTAAGGTGCATTTACATGGGAGACGCAGAGTGGAACTTGTATTAAAATAAGATCACTTCCAGCGCCACTTGCATTCATTGGCCAGCTAACTCAGTACATAACTGTAACACTGTTCCAACCACAGTTTTATAGATTTCCAGTTGAAAGTACCGAAGTGATCAATGCAATAGAGAGAAGAAAAAAGGCTTACTCGTTGTCTTTTATACATCAAGCCATAAAAGGCTTCCAGAAGAAACTGCTTTCAAATTCTTTCTTATCACCATAAATTACATGAAAGCAACTAAGCCACAGGCGGGACTGATAAACAATTCTTTGATATGCGTTTTGGCAAAGTTGGTTGGAACAGCAAAAATTCCATAATTAAAATAATTATAAACAATATTACAATAGTCTACGTGGATTCCATGGAAGCAGACATAGAGATGCACAACATTGTGGGCAGCAACCAGACATCAGGTATGTGCAGTTTTCTTGTTTTCCGAAAACTTCAAACTTCGGCAAACGTCACTTTCGACCAACATCAACTTCATCTTCGATCCAAATTATCTACCACACAATTGCGATCGACCAGCTTGGTATCGACAAACAATCTTTACCAAGTGGTTCTGTCGAGGGGACCCTGAGTGTTTCAAACACAGATGCACTCTTGGTTTCTCAAGACACTCACACTTTAGCAACTAGGAGCGCACCCCATCGCCGACGACACAGCAAGATCCTGTGGATTAATTACTATTAAAAAATGTGTAACTTTACATTAATTCAATAAAAAACTACAACAAATGTGCTCACTGTCTTTATTTAAACTATTTAATTATGTGTATCAAACTTAAACTAAACTAAGGAATACTAACACATTCCATTTCAGCATGCTAACAATTCTGTTTCAGCAAATCAAGCTTTTCTGTATTATACATGCAATCAAACTGTTGTAACTAAGCTGCATTTACTGACAATAAAAGAACCAAACAAACACTAGTCAGTGTCTTGTATGTACAATATACTAAGCTCAAAACCTATTTTCAGCTTAGTATATATTACTTCTTAATTAAATGCTTAAGCTTCTACAAGGCTGTCAGCAAGTCCCAGTACAAAATCAAGACAGTGGACATCATCAGGTGGATACAAACAACCAGATGGCTCCAGCATAAGTCTCTTATCCTTGGGGTGAGTATTCAATTTCCTCATGTCATATCATTTAACTGCCTACCTTGTCCTTTTATTTTTCAGCTTCACTCTTTCTGTGGGCCAGATTGATCACAAAAATCACACCTGTCATCACATGCAAATGGAATGGTAAGATTGACACAAGTCTAAATTCACAAGTGTCTGCAGGCATTCACTCAAACTCTGGAATAATTTCTCAAGTAAAAGTGAAAGTGGCCTCAATTCTGGATGTGGAGAATTTGGTGTTGCTCAGTATATTCAACTTCATCTACAAACACAGGGGGAAACAAATGAACAGCTTACAGTTGCAAATGTCATTTTTTTGATGTCACTTCACTTCGCTGGCAACAAAGATAATCAAAACAAACAGCCAGGAAAAGTGACTGACAAGCTTCAGTTTACCCTGGAGACACTGCATTTCTTCCAACTGAAATGTCCACAGAAAAATGAAAATGTCACTACAAAGCATTATCAACATTGTGATCACAGCAATATGCTACTTCCACTGCTCAGCCCACACTAGCGTCTAGCTGTTACAGGGTAGAGAACCAAAGCAAGGTATTGGAGGCCCACAGTTTAAAGATCAAGTCATGTTGAGGAGAACTCAGATTTCCTTCCGCCTTGTTTACCTACTACCACAAATGTGGAGGGGCAATCTAGGATGTTTGTGCCATAACCCGGCTGCAATGGCCTACCTTCTTCTTATAGGTTAGCAATCATTTAACTCATCTCAACTGTGTTACATTTCGACGATCATGGGTTTCACACATGAAGTTTCCTTTCTTTTGCCCATGTGTTGCTAAATTGCCACTTAATAATACACATTCAGTATGTGGGAAGTACATCATCACTGAATCGTTGCAGTGCATGTACACTGTATGCAACCTGAAGTAAGAATTTTGGCATAATACCAGATGTCTTAGCCCTGAACCTACTTTTACAAGCCCATTTTAGTTCACTACTAGAGCTGCCAAAGAACGTACTTCAGACCTTGTCTGTCTAAGCTTACATTTCTTTTTCTAAGTGTGCATGTGCCTGTGCAATCTTGTCAAGTGAATGGCATTTGATAAAATTGGTTGTTGTTAAACTGCTCTAACAAGAACACTTGAAACAAGTGGGTATGCGGCTTCCCCCGGGAGGGGAGCTCAGGGATGTCCATCGACCCTGCCTTGCATAGATGGCACTAGAAGGTTTGGTGTACCTCTAGTGAGGCCTACGATACTTATTTCAGCGAGTTCAAGGCATACAAACATCAATGAAGATGAACACTATAAACACTCCTAAGAACTGCTCTGGTCACATGTTGGGTAACCATAGACCACAACCCTCAGTATGCAACAAGGCCATAGGGATAGCAAGCTGACTACTGGAAGAGTGTGCTTGCGAGTTGCAAGATCAAGAATATTAATCCTGGATTTCCAGAACACTAGGATGTACAAAACAATATGGACATGAAACAATCTGAATGAGACCTCTTTTCCTCAAATACACCTGTATGCCCATGCTACTAAATAGATATACCTATCCAGGAAGCGTCAAATACAACACCCCTTATTCTGGTTACCTGTCCTTTGAACCTACATATCAGTTACCTGGTACCCACAGCCTCTACTACATTAGTGACCTTAACAACATTACTGGCGGTCCATTCTTGTACAGTAAACCTTACTATTCGGGTAACACAGATGTGTCGTCCTCACTAAGGCTGCACCTTTACTCCTCGATAGTATTCTCAAAGGAAATAAAGACCATTCCTTGCCAAGGCTTCTCCAAGGAAGGGCTGATACTCAAACTTAGCTTTTGAATCTCCTGTGCAGTGACCAATTTTCACTATACTGGTAATCCTCCCTAATACAAATGTTTAGCGCTCTTCTCCCCACTTGTGCAGCACCACAGTTTCTTGAGATACTTAGCTGCGACCAAATCAAGTTGGACACAAATAAATCCCCTGACCTGACCACGTAAAATAAAGTTCTGTCTGTCTGTCTGTTCTGTCTGTCTGACCCAACAATGAGCCACAAGTAACACCAAACTTGGGGTCAAAACAACTAGTCAGCATCTTAAGAACTACTTAAGTTCCCAATATACCCATCATTTACGTATGTGTAGCGCCACGGTTCAGTCTCAGTTCTGTTCTCATTTTAAATTTAATCAATGACTAAGAGAATTAACCAAACAAGAGGAGATAGCACGTCCAAAAAGAAAGCACAGGAACAGATGAGAGGAGAGGCAATGTGGTCAGTAAACACGAGGCAATCCATTACACCTGAAGAAACTGGATTCTGCAGTCAACATAAAATGAAGCAAAAGACCCAGCTTTACACAACCAAATCCATAAACATCCCATCCACTCAACAAGACACCGAATACTTTTAACTGAGCAAGTCGATAACAAGAAATGCAATCACAGGAATGCCTTGTTTGTATCACAAACCTAGTTTCATGGTCTGCTTCCCTTCAGCCTGTATGGACTGGACTGTCTCCAGATAAATGGTCATAGGTTTGACACCTATAGGAAACAAAACCCCATTCTTTCTTCTCACAATGCCATGTTGTTATTCAACATTCAATATTCAACAGGCCTGCAGATACACCACCAGTCTCAATTTCAATGTATCTTTGTCAACTGTTGACATTCTTATTTCAGCCTTCATTTCCTGCAGGATATTTTCTCTCAATGATTTACTTTATTTGCCAGGCTCCCACAGGCCTCTCCAAGAACAGTCATTCAGCATGAAATCTCATTATTTCCAGCCCATAGTGCTACGTTTAACTCCTCTTAGAGCAAGTCACGCTGCTTTTCCTGAGTATACCTTCATCTTCATTCAATAACAATACTCTTACAGAAGAATTGATGTAAACATAATTCCTTGCAAAGCCACACACCTCACTTCAATGGTTGGTAAGGCACAGAAAATCCAGCGACCTTAAAAAAGCTTAAACTGGATTCTCAAGTCAACATAAAACAAGCCAAACTGTCCTTCAGATAATTACAACCAAATTTTATCAAACGTCACAAGGACAATACATGGTGGACCACAAAGAACTCTCATAAGGCTATGAATGGAATCCCAAGAATGTTTGTCTCACAAACTTGGCTCAGTTGCCTATAGATCACACTTTCCTTCAAGTAAGAACTATAATAATTCCCATTGATGTGAAGAACTTTAGCCAACTGCAAGAAACACATTACAAACAGGAACCAGTCAGATAGCAAGAAAAACAAGTACACAATGGATATTTATATACCATGGAAGCATTGCAACTGACATACAATGCAAGATGTGTCCTGCATTTGGGAGAAGACCTGTGAAAGGGTAACATTGCTCTATTTATGGCCCAAGACTCCTTATCTGAGTGGGCTTCCTCATCACCTCTGCCCATATTCCAACTGTTCCATTTGTGATCTGACATTGTACCATACCTCCACTTTTAATACTCACGCGTGTGACGTGTGCACATACCGGTAATTGTTCACAAAGAAATCTTGCACAATGCAAATTTATCACATTAAGAGGACTTCCTCATCTCTGGTCCCAGCATTCCAAGGTTCAGTCCTGAGAACTAAGACCGTAAATTATCTTCCATCTTTCCCGGCAATGGACTTTCCACCCCATAGAGGGGTATTTTCCTCATCCAAAAAAATCACCATCTCTCCAGCTTTTAAAGCCTCATGCGTGTGACATGCGCATGTTCTAATGCTTGTTCACAAAGAAACCTAGCACAATGCAAATTTATCATCTCAAACGACTCCCCAATCTCTGGTCCCAACATTCCAAGGTTCAATCCTTGAAGAACTATTAGCACTAAGACTATGCCTTCTCTTACATCTTTCCTGGACCTTCTACCCCAACACAGGTACTTTCCACATCCAAAAAAAATGTCCATGTCTCCAGTTTTAAGACTCATGTGTCTGACATGTGTGTATGTATTTGCCCAAGCCACTTCCTGCCTGGGATTTTATTTCCCATTCAGTTGTCCCTTTGCCTGTTGCCAAGCAACTGTCATCTTTCTCATGGGTGCATTTACACCATCACCATCACTGATAAGTGACATTGTTACAATGAATCACATTACAATGTCGAGCACATCGACCATTTGGGACACTTTGTATAAGGACCTAGATAAACAACCCACCTACCCAGAACCTCTTGTAGCACAACAGTCAAAGCATCTCACTCACGTTATGGAGGTCGTAACTTCAATTCATGCCTAGGACTCTCATTTCCTTTTCAGTTCTCTCTTCACCCTTTGCCAAGTACCTTTCAGGTCATATTTCTCTCAGTTCCCAACATTCCAAGGTTCAATCCTTACTTGCTCAAAAAGAAATTTCACACAATGCAAATTTATCATGTTTTGAGGACTTCCTCATTTCTGGTCCCGGCATTCCAAGGTTGAATCCTAAAAAACTCTGAATTATCTTCCATCTTTCCCAGTAGTGGACGTTCTACCCACTTGAGGGGTATCTTCCTCATCCAAAAAAATGTCCACGTCTCCAGTTTTAAGACTTGGGACTCTGATTTCCTTTTCAGTGGTCCTTCCGCCCCTTGCCAAGCAAATACTATGTCATCTTTCTCATTGGTGCATTTACACCATCAGCATCACTGATAAGTGGCATTGTTACACTGAATTGTTACACTGCATTGTTACACTGAATTACATTATAATGTCAAGCCCCTTGACCAATTGGGACACTTTGTATGAGAACCTACATAAACGACCTACCTACCCTGAAGCTCTTGTAGCTCAATGGTCTGAGTATCTCACTGGTATTACGGGGGTCATAGGTTCAATTCCTGCCTAGGACTCTCATTTCCTTTTCAGTTCTCCCTTCACCCTTTGCCAAGTACCTTTCGTGTCATATTTCTCTGAGTTCCCAACATTCCAAGGTTCAATCCTTAATTGCTCACAAAGAAATTTCACACAATGCAAATCTGTCATGTTAAGAGGACTTCCTCATTTCTGGTCCCGGCATTCCAAGGTTGAATCCTAAAAACTCTGAATTATCGTCCATCTTTCCCAGTAGTGGATGTTCTACCCACTTGAGGGGTATTTTCCTCATCCAAAAAATGTCCACGTCTCCAGTTTTAAAACTCGTGTGCGTGACGTTTGTATGTATTTGTCCAAGCCAGTTCCTCCTTGGGACTCTGATTTCCTTTTCAGTTGTCCTTCTGCCCCTTGCCAAGCAAATACTATGTCATCTTTCTCATGGGTGCATTTACACCATCACCATCACTGATAAGTGTCATTGTTACACTGAATCACATTATAATGTCAAGCCCATGGACCAATTGGGACACTTTGTATGAGAACCTACATAAACGACCTACCTAACCAGAAGCTCTTGTAGCTCAATGGTCTGAGTTTCTCACTGGCATTACAGAGGTCGTAGATTCAATTCATGCCTGGTCCAACTCTGATTTCATTTTGAGTTCTCCCTTCACCCCTTCCCCAGCATCTTTTGTGTCATATTTCTCTCAGTTCCCAACGTTCCAAGGTTCAATCCTTGAAGGACTCTTAGCACTACAAGAATGCCCTATCTTGCATCTTTCCTGGCAATGAGCCTTCTACACCTATATGGTAGGAAAATACGATCCAAGCCTTAGTTGCTGTCCTCCATAGCCAATGGCCCCCGCCCTCCCACACCCCAAATACCATAGCCAATGTCCTCCAACACCCAACCTGGAGGACAAGGGTGCTGCTTTCACTCAAAATCCCCATACCTGAATATCCAGGTCCACATAACTCCCACGGCCATCAGCCCAAATGCCTTCTCCTGCCAGCTGTCATCAACCCCAAAGCAGAAATTCCCAATCCAGTTGATGAACTCACCAGCATCTACCTGAGGACAAAAGGTTAGCAATATTAACTCTGTTCACATTTCCAAAGAAAGAACATTTTCAAACAGCTGTGCTAAATTATGTCCTCTATCAAAAGAAAATTAATATTATTTATCTTCTCACTCCTAGTTGTACTTCTTACATGCAACCTTGTTCCTTTATTTTTGGTTTCCACAGCTTACAACATGCACTGATCTATCTTCTTAATCCTAGTTGTTCTTCTCACATGCAACCCTATTCCCTCATTTTCAGGTTCCACAGCTTGCAACATGCAGTGATCTGTCTGCAAACCATATCTGACTAATCTGTCCATTCCAACTGTGAGTCAAATTAAGGTCAGTATATTGTCAATATTACGTAAATATGACATGTTGTACTCTTAGTTCTGTTTTGTAATTCTATGCTCAGAGGTTTTGTTTCAATTGTCTTAAAACTAACAGTGCTTTTTTATTTTGTCTTTACAGCTTCCCACACAATTTTCAGTTCCATCCACAAGACCTGCAAGCTCCAACCAGGTGGCCAAGGAACCAACGATGTCTAACTGAGCCACAGCTTTCCAACATCCACATTTGCCATTCAGATCAGCCAACCGCACTCAGTGAGTCAGCATTCACCTGTCAAGCCAATGGAACATCCCGGTCAGTCAAATTGGGGTGGGCATGGGGAGGTATATATAGGACATCTGGTTGAACCTTACAACGCACACGATACACAGATGATTGACTATTCGGCTTAATTTAATTCTAGTTAGCTTAGTTAGTTCATTCCCAAGGATTGGGTTGGCTCCTCCCTTAGGCTCCCCCTTGGGTTCCTTTGCAGGTTATTCGGCCATCGATTTCGAATTCGAACTGCTATTCGGCTTTTTCTTTAGGCTTTTTCATTCGGCTTTTTCTTTCGGCTTTTTTCGATTTTACGGCAACTTCAAGACATCAAGACATTTTTTTACATGGTTCTTCAGCAAGTTGATGTCTGCACTCCAAGTCTGCTTCAGAGGAGCTTCGCCATCGACGTCATACTCCCGCTTAGTTGCGCTTAAGTTTACACAACTACACCTCACTTGTCAGTCTATTAGTGCTGAATCAAGTGAACTTACATCTCGTGAGGTTCAACCAGATATTTAATCATTCATTCATTCATTCATTTCAAGTCAAATGCAACTTTCGAACCAGAGCTTAAGGCTATTCAGCTTCTGAACGGAGCTCACTTTTGGCAACTCAAGTGTTAATAGTCTTTCTGGTTACAGCTACATAGCTACAAGCTATCTTCTATCAGGACTAGGCACGTAATTCTGGCAATAAAGGGACAAACTATGCACACATCCTAGACTAGCAATGTACTCTCAATTGGCCATTTTACAGATGTGTGCTCGGTTACCTGGCCTTTAAATGACAGTGAGGCTGGAGATGACCTTGCTTTCATACAAACCTCACTGCTTTTCACGTGTAAATCCGGTTGCTCTAATGCTAACTAAGGTGCATTTACATGGGAGACGCAGAGTGGAACTTGTATTAAAATAAGATCACTTCCAGCGCCACTTGCATTCATTGGCCAGCTAACTCAGTACATAACTGTAACACTGTTCCAACCACAGTTTTATAGATTTCCAGTTGAAAGTACCGAAGTGATCAATGCAATAGTGAAAAGAAAAAAGGCTTACTCGTTGTCTTTTATACATCAAGCCATAAAAGGCTTCCAGAAGAAACTGCTTTCAAATTCTTTCTTATCACCATAAATTACATGAAAGCAACTGAGCAACAGGCGGGACTGATAAACAATTCTTTGATATGCGTTTTGGCAAAGTTGGTTGGAACAGCAAAAATTGCATAATTAAAATAATTATAAACAATATTACAATAGTCTACGTGGATTCCATGGAAGCAGACATAGAGATGCACAACATTGTGGGCAGCAACCAGACATCAGGTATGTGCAGTTTTCTTGTTTTCCGAAAACCTCAAACTTCGGCAAACGTCACTTTCGACCAACATCAACTTCATCTTCGATCCAAATTATCTACCACACAATTGCGATCGACCAGCTTGGTATCGACAATCTTTACCAAGTGGTTCTGTCAAGGGGACCCTGAGTGTTTCAAACACAGATGCACTCTTGGTTTCTCAAGACACTCACACTTTAGCAACTAGGAGCGCACCCCATCGCCGACGACACAGCAAGATCCCATGGATTAATTACTATTAAAAAATCTGTAACTTTACATTAATTCAATAAAAAACTACAAAAAATGTGCTCTCACTGTCTTTATTTAAACTATTTAATTACGTGTATCTAACTTAAACTAAACTAAGGAATACTAACACATTCCATTTCAGCACGCTAACAATTCTGTTTCAGCAAATCAAGCTTTTCTGTATTATACATGCAATCAAACTGTTGTAACTAAGCTGCATTTACTGACAATAAAAGAACCAAACAAACACTAGTCAGTGTCTTGTATGTACAATATACTAAGCTAAAAAGCTATTTTCAGCTTAGTATATATTACTTCTTAATTAAATGCTTAAGCTTCTACAAGGCTGTCAGCAAGTCCCAGTACAAAATCAAGACAGTGGACATCATCAGGTGGATACAAACAACCAGATGGCTCCAGCAAAAGTCTCTTATCCTTGGGGTGAGTATTGAATTTCCTCATGTCATATCATTTAACTGCCTACCTTGTCCTTTTATTTTTCAGCTCCACTCTTTCTGTGGGCCAGATTGATCACAAAAATCACACCTGTCATCACACGCAAATGGAATGGTAAGATTGACACAAGTCTAAATTCACAAGTGTCTGCAGGCATTCACTCAAACTCTGGAATAATTTCTCAAGTAAAAGTGAAAGTGGCCTCAATTCTGGATGTGGAGAATTTGGTGTTGCTCAGTATATTAAACTTCATCTCCTGCAACAAGCAGTTACTATGAAAGAGCAGAAGGCCAGCCAAAGTGGGCAGTGACAGATTAAAGGCAAGCAAATGATAATGAGGAAAACAAGAGAATTCAACCAGATACCACACAGCTGTTTACAACTTCTAACTTCACTGGATCCATTCAGGACGCAGCCCTACTGTTTTCAGGGTTAGCATTCATTGTTTCTCCTTTCTTTGAATGCTTCTATTGTTTTCTGAGCCAACTGTGTGGGCTGATGTAATAGCTGCATACTGACCCAATTCAACCGGCATTCATCATACATACATTGGATTGCCATGTTAACATAGTGACAACTGAGGAAGCAATCACAGACACAAAGCTTGATCCTTAATAAACACCTCAACAAGCAAAGACAATGCAGCTTGTTTGCCAAATCAACCCACTTTAAAAGCCTAGCTCCCATATCATGAGCCTGCTCTATTTCAATGGTTGAGCAACTGAACTTGAGGATTGGTAATCGGGAACTAACAGCTGTGACTGCTGTTATAAGAACTCGAGTTTCAATATTCTAACTATATCAGTGTGACTACTGAATAATACATATTCAGCAAACGCCACTAGTTGACAAAGTTATCCTAATTTAATGGCCTTAATCCTGCAAGTCTCCTTTACCTCAAGAGGTCATAACAGCATCTTTACCAGCAATTGCAAGGCTGACGTTTGACTCCTCCTGGGAGTTTCATTTTGCTTTTAATTTGTCTGTGTCAGTACTGCAAAAGACATCTATGCAAACAAGTGAAACCTAATGCAATGCATTGTCAAAGCTGCTTAAGGAGAGGACAATTACTTCAGTTATGGCATCAAAATTCCAAGACATTGTAACACAAGCTGGCACCTACAGACACAGGAGGAAACAAATGAACAGCTCACAGTTGCAAAAGTCATTTTTGAATCTCACCCCGTTGCTTGAAAACAGACTTTGTCACCTACCATCATAGCATAAAGGCCCCAAACATGTTATGAATATGAGCCAATCACGAAAGAGACAGGAAACAAAGAAATATGCAGCACGCAGTTCAGAGTATCTTTTCTTAACCCTTTCACTGCCATATGATGACTTTAAAGATTTTATTCTCGCTGACGCCAGACGATTTTACACATTAATGTGGGACCTCTCAGGAGCGAAAGGGTTAAGTCAAGTTGACTGGAATCATCAGAGTGAATTGAATAATTATACAAAGCAGGGATGGCACAGTGGCAAGAGTGCATGTATTCCAATCTGTCCCAGGTTCTATTCCCAGACTCAGCATCATACTTCGGTTGAGTGTCTTGGTTCTCTGCTCTGATGAGAGCTTTTTCTGAGTATACTCTGGTTTTTCCCTCTCCACAAAAAACAACATTTTGTTAGATTTGATCTGTGGTCTCCCCACTTAATAAAACACTAGTGCTTGGCTACATCAGCTCGAGATTTAGACAAACTTGTTGCTGTTAAGCCAACAAATGTGGCCAAGGGGAGATTACACATGAAGAATACATGGTACCTGACAATTCAGCCTGCATAAACTGGATTCTCGTCTCAAACACAATGAAGAAATTATGTTTCACAAGTCATTCAACTAATACAACAGTCACCTCATCCAGAAAAAGCACAAGTAAGGATTAATTGCAGAAAGACATAAATAAAAAATGGACAGGCAATCTAGGATGTTTGTGCCATAACCCAGCTGCAATGGCCTGCCTTCCTCTTATAGGTCAGACATCAGTTAACTCACCTTAACTGTGTAACGTTTGGACGATCATGGGTTTGACTCACCAAGTTTCGTTTGTTTTGCCTATGTGTCGCTAAATTCCCAGTGAATAATACACATTCAGTATCTTGGAAGTACATCGCCACTGAATGGTTGCAGTGTGTGTGTGCCACCTGAGGTAAGAATTTTGGCATAATACCAGATGTCTTAGCCCTGAACCTCCTTTTACAAGCCACTTCCAGTTCACTAGTAGAGCAGCCAAAGAACTTACTTCAGACCTTGTCTGTCTAAGCTTACATTTCTTTTTTTGAGTGTGCATGTGCCTGTGCAATCTTGTCAAGTGAATGGTGTTTGATAAAATTGGTCGTCGTTAAACTGCTCTAACAAGAACACTTGAAACAAGTGGGTATGCGGCTTCCCCCAGGAGGGGACCTCAGGGATGTCCATCGACCCTGCCTTGCATAGATGGCACTAGAAGGTTTGCCATACCTCTAGTGAGGCCTACGATACTTATTTCAGCGAGTTCAAGGCAAAGAAACATCAATCAAGATGAACACTACAAACACTCCTAAGAACTGCTCTGGTCACCTGCTGGGTAAGCATAGACCACAACCCTCAGTATGCAACAAGGCCATAGGGATAGCAAGCTGACTACTGGAAGAGTGTGCTTGCGAGTTGCAAGATCAAGAATATTAATCCTGGATTTCCAGAACACTAGGACATACAAAACAATATGGACATGAAACAATCTGAATGAGACCTCTTTTCCTCAAATACACCTGTAAGCCCATGCTACTAAATAGATATACCTATCCAGGAGGCGTCAAACACAAAACCAACACCTGGTTACCTGTCCTTTGAACCTACATTTCAGTTGCCTGGTACCCACAGCCTCTACTACATTAGTGATGGAGGACCTTAACAACATTACTGGAGGTCCACTCTTCTACAGTAAACCTTACTATTCGGGTAACACAGATGTGTCGTCCTCACTAAGGCTGCACCTTTACTCCGCGATAATATTCTCAACGGAAATAAAGACCATTCCTTGCCAAGGCTTCTCCAAGGAAGGGCTGATACTCAAACTTAGCTTTTGAATCTCCTGTGCAGTGACCAATTTTCACTATACTAGTAATCCTCCCTAATACCAATGTTTAGCGCTCTTCTCCCCACTTGTGCAGCACCACAGTTTCTCGAGATACTTAGCTCCCACCAAACCAAGTTGGACACAAATCAATCCCCTGACCTCACCCAAGAATGAGCCACAAGTGGTACCAAACTCAAGGTCAAAAGAACTAGTCAGTGTCTTCAGAACTACTTAAGTTTCCAATATATGCATCATTTACGTACGTGTAGCGCCACAGTTCAGTCTCAGTTCTGTTCTCATTTTAAATTTAATCAATGACTAAGAGAATTAACCAAACAAGAGGAGATAGCACGCCCAAAAAGAAAGCACAGGAACAGATGAGAAGAGAGGCAATGTGGTCAGTGAACAACAAGGCTTACATTATGCCCGAAAAAACTGGATTCTGAGGTCAAAAAAAAAGCAAAAGACCCAGCTTTAGGCAACCAAATCCATAAACGTCCCATCCACTTAACAAGACACCAAGTACTTTTAACTGGGAAAGTCAGTAACAAGAAATGCAATCACAGGAATGCCTTGTTTGTATCACAAACCTAGTTTCATGGTCTTCTTCCCTTCAGCCTGTATGGACTGGACTGTCTCCAGACAACAGGTCATAGGTTTGACACCTATAGGAAACAAAAAACCCTTCTGATCCCATGTTGTTATTCAACATTCCATATTCAAGAGGCCTGCATCTACACCGCCAGTCTCAATTTCAATGTATCCATGTCAACTGTTGACATTCTTATTTCAGCCTTCATTTCCTGCATATTTTCTCTCAATGATTTACTTCATTTGCCAGGCTCCCACAGGCCTCTCAAAGATCAGTCATTGAGCATGAAGTCTCATTATTTCCAGCCTATAGTGCTAAGTTTAACTCCTCTTAGAGCACGTCACACTGCTTTTCCTGAGTATACCATCATCTTCATTCAATAACAATACCCTTATTAAAGAAGAATGGACACCCACACAGCTCACTTCAATGGTTGGTAAAGCACAGAAAATCCAGCACCTTACCGCAGCTTAAACTCGATTCTCAAGTCAACATAAAACAAGCCAAACTGTCCTTCAGATAATTACAACCAAATTTTATCAAACGTCACAAGGACAATGCATGGTGGACCACAAAGAACTCGTAAGGTTATGAATGGAATCCCAAGAATGTTTGTCTCACAAACTTGGTTCAGTTGCCTAAAGATGACACTTTATTTCAACTGAGAGCTATAATAATCCCCAAAGATGTGAAGAACTTTAGTCAACCGCAAGAAACACAATACAAACAGGAACTAGTCAGATACCAAGAAAAGCAAGTACACAATGGATATTTATAGACTATGGAAGCCTTGCAACTGACATACAATGCAAGATGTGTCCTGCATTTGGGAGAAAAGCTTTGAAAGGGTAACATTACTCTATTTATGGCCCAAGACTCCTTATGTGAGTGGGCTTCCTCATCACCTCTGCCCATATTCCAACTCTTCCATTTGTGATCTGACATTGTACCATACCTCCACTTTTAATACTCATGCGTGTGACGTGCGCACATACCGGTAATTGTTCACAAAGAAATCTTGCACAATGCAAATTTATCATGTCAAGAGGACTTCCTCATCTCTGGTCCCAGCATTCCAAGGTTCACTCCTGAGAACTAAGACCGTAAATTATCTTCCATCTTTCCCAGCAATGGACCTTCCACCCCTAGAGGGGTATTTTCCTCATCCAAAAAAATAACCACGTCTCCAGCCTTTAAAGCCTCATGGGTGTGAAATGTGCATCTTCTGGTGCTTGTTTGCAAAGAAATCTAGCACAATCCAAATTTATCATGTAAAAGGACTCCCGAATATAAGGTCCCAACATTCCAAGGTTCAATCCTTGAAGAACTCTTAACACTAAGACTATGCCTTCTCTTACATCTTTCCTGGACCTTCTACCCCTACACGGGTGCTTTCCACATCCAAGAAATGTCCATGTCTCCACTTTTAAGACGCACGTGTCTGACAAGTGTGGTATTTGCCCAAGCCACTTCCTGCCTGGGACTCTAATTTCCCTTTCAGTTGTCCCTTTGCCTGTTGCCAAGCAACTGTCATCTTTCTCATGGGTGCATTTACACCATCACCATAACTGACATTCTTACATTGGCAACTGGCATTCTTACATTGAATCACATTACAATGTCGAGCCCATCGACCATTTGGGACACTTTGTATAAGGACCTAGATAAACAACCCACCTACCCAGAACCTCTTGTAGCACAACAGTCAAAGCATCTCACTCACGTTATGGAGGTTGTAAGTTCAATTCATGCCTAAGACTCTCATTTCCTTTTCAGTTCTCTCTTCACCATTTGCCAAGTACCTTTCAGGTCATATTTCTCTCAGTTCCCAACATTCCAAGGTTCAATCCTTAATTGTTCAAAAAGAAATTTCACACAATGCAAATTTGTCATGTTAAGAGGACTTCCTCATTTCTGGTCCCGGCATTCCAAGGTTGAATCCTAAAAACTCTGAATTATCCTCCATCTTTCCCAGTAGTGGACGTTCTACCCACTTGAGGGGTATTTTCCTCATCCAAAAAAATGTCCATGTCTCCAGTTTTAAAACTCGTGTGTGTGACGTTTGTATGTATTTGTCCAAGCCAGTTCCTCCTTGGGACTCTGATTTCCTTTTCAGTTGTCCTTCTGCCCCTTGCCAAGCAAATACTATGTCATCTTTCTCATGGGTGCATTTACACCATCACCATCACTGATAAGTGTCATTGTTAAACTCAATCACATTATAATGTCAAGCCCATGGACCAATTGGGACACTTTGTATGAGAACCTACATAAACGACCTACCTAACCAGAAGCTCTTGTAGCTCAATGGTCTGAGTTTCTCACTGGCATTACAGAGGTCGTAGGTTCAATTCATGCCTGGTCCAACTCTGATTTCATTTTGAGTTCTCCCTTCACCCCTTCCCCAGCACCTTTTGTGTCATATTTCTCTCAGTTACCAACATTCCAAGGTTCAATCCTTGAAGGACTCTTAGCACTACAAGAATGCCCTATCTTGCATCTTTCCTGGCAATGAGCCTTCTACACCTACATGGTAGGAAAATATGATCCAAGACTTAGTTGCTGTCCTCCATAGCCAATGGCCCCCACCCTCCCACACCCCAATACCACAACCAATGTCCTCCAACACCCAACCTGGAGGACAAGGGTGCTGCTTTCACTCAAAATCCCCATACCTGAATATCCAGGTCCACATAAGTCCCACTGCCATCAGCCCAAACGTCTTCTCCTGCCAGCTGTCATCAACCTTCCCAATCCAGATGATGAACTCACCAGCATCTACCTGAGGAAAAAAGGTTGGTTAGCAATATAACCTCTGTTCACATTTCCAAAGAAAGAACATTTTCAAACAGTTGTGCTAAATTATGTCCTCTATCAAAAGAAAATTAATATTATTTATCTTCTCACTCCTAGTTGTACTTCTTACATGCAACCTTGTCCCTTTATTTTCGGTTTCCACAGCTTGATACATGCACTAATCTATCTTCTTAATCCTAGTTGTTCTTCTTACAACCAACGCTATTCCCTTATTTTCAGGTTCCACAGCTTCCAACATGCAGTGATCTGTCTGCAAACCATATCTGACTACTCTGTCCATTCCAACTGTCAGTCAAATTAAGGTCAGTATATTGTCAGTATTACGTAAATATGACTTGTGGTACTCTTAGCTCTGATTTGTAATTCTATGCTAAAAGGTTTTGTTTCAATTGTCTTAAAACTAACAGTGTTTTTTTTTTCTTTACAGCTTCCCGCACAATTTTCAGTTCCATCCACAAGACCTACAACTTCCAACCAGGTGGCCAAGGAACCAACAATGTCTAACTGAGCCACAGCTTTCCAACATCCATATTTGCCATTCAGACCAGCCAACCACATTCAGTGAGTCAGCATTGCCCTGTCAAGCCAATGGAACACCCCGGTCAGTCAAATTGGGGTGGGCATGGGGAGGTATATATAGGACATCTGGTTGAACCTTACAACGCACACGATACACAGATGATTGACTATTCGGCTTAATTTAATTCTAGTTAGCTTAGTTAGTTCATTCCCAAGGCTTGGGTTGGCTCCTCCCTTAGGCTCCACCTTGGGTTCCTTTGCAGGTTATTCGGCCATCGATTTCGAATTCGAACTGCTATTCGGCTTTTTCTTTAGGCTTTTTCTTCCGGCTTTTTTCGATTTTACAGCAACTTCAAGACATCAAGACATCTTTTTACATCGTTCTTCAGCAAGTTGATGTCTGCACTCCAAGTCTGCTTCAGAGGAGCTTCGCCATCGACGTCATACTCCCGCTTAGTTGCGCTTAAGTTTACACAACTACACCTCACTTGTCAGTCTATTAGTGCTGAATCAAGTGAACTTACATCTCGTGAGGTTCAACCAGATATTTAATCATTCATTCATTCATTCATTTCAAGTCAAATGCAACTTTCGAACCAGAGCTTAAGGCTATTCAGCTTCTGAACGGAGCTCACTTTTGGCAACTCAAGTGTTAATAGTCTTTCTGGTTACAGCTACATAGCTACAAGCTATCTTCTATCAGGACTAGGCACGTAATTCTGGCAATAAAGGGACAAACTATGCACACATCCTAGACTAGCAATGTACTCTCAATTGGCCATTTTACAGATCTGTGCTTGGTTACCTGGCCTTTAAATGACAGTGAGGCTGGAGATGACCTTGCTTTCATACAAACCTCACTGCTTTTCACATGTAAATCTGGTTGCTCTAATGCTAACTAAGGTGCATTTACATGGGAGACGCAGAGTGGAACTTGTATTAAAATAAGATCACTTCCAGCGCCACTTGCATTCATTGGCCAGCTAACTCAGTACATAACTGTAACACTGTTCCAACCGCAGTTTTATAGATTTCCAGTTGAAAGTACCGAAGTGATCAATGCAATAGTGAAAAGAAAAAAGGCTTACTCGTTGTCTTTTATACATCAAGCCATAAAAGGCTTCCAGAAGAAACTGCTTTCAAATTCTTTCCTCTCACCATAAATTACATGAAAGCAACTAAGCCACAGGCGGGACTGATAAACAATTCTTTGATATGCGTTTTGGCAAAGTTGGTTGGAACAGCAAAAATTGCATAATTAAAATAATTATAAACAATATTACAATAGTCTACGTGGATTCCATGGAAGCAGACATAGAGATGCACAACATTGTGGGCAGCAACCAGACATCAGGTATGTGCAGTTTTCTTGTTTTCCGAAAACTTCAAACTTCGGCAAACGTCACTTTCGACCAACATCAACTTCATCTTCGATCCAAATTATCTACCACACAATTGCGATCGACCAGCTTGGTATCGACAAACAATCTTTACCAAGTGGTTCTGTCGAGGGGACCGTGAGTGTTTCAAACAGATGCACTCTTGGTTTCTCAAGACACTCACACTTTAGCAACTAGGAGCGCACCCCATCGCCGACGACACAGCAAGATCCCGTGGATTAATTACTATTTAAAAATCTGTAACTTTACATTAATTCAATAAAAAACTACAAAAAATGTGCTCACTGTCTTTATTTAAACTATTTAATTATGTGTATCAAACTTAAACTAAACTAAGGAATACTAACAGATTCCATTTCAGCATGCTAACAATTCTGTTTCAGCAAATCAAGCTTTCCTGTATTATACATTCAATCAAACTGTTGTAACTAAGCTGCATTTACTGACAATAAAGAACCAAACAAACAGTAGTCAGTGTCTTGTATGTACAATATACTAAGCTAAAAAGCTATTTTCAGCTTAGTATATAGTAATTTAATTTTAAACACTTAAACTTGTACAAGACATCACTACTCCATTCGCTGTTAACAACTCTTTAACTGCTACAAGGTGGAATACTAACAGATTCTATTTCAGCATGCTAACAATTCTGTTTCAGGAAATCAGAGTTTTCTGTATTACTATTACTTTTCATATTATTATTATTATTATATTACTTTTTGTATTTATACTTATATTTATATTTTTTATATTACTTTTTAAATGCTGAAGCTTCTATAAGACTTTATCACATCTTCATTGCCGTCAGCAAGTATTTCGCTATAAAATGAAGACAGTGGTCAACATCAGACAGATACAAAGATCCAGATGGCTGTAGCATCTAGAACACCCAATGGTCAAAGACACAGCAATATCTGGTGGATTAATTCACATTAAAAAATGTGTAAATTTAAATTAATGCAATAAAAATCTACAAAAACTATACTGTCGCTGTCTTTATTTAAACAAGTTCACTAAAGTGTACTGACGTTACAGTCAACTAAGGAATACTAACAGATTCTATTTCAGCATGCTAACAATTCTGTTTCAGGAAATAAAGGTTTTCTGTATTATTCAGGCAATGAAACTGCAATTGTAATTTGCTCAAAATTAAAAGAACAAAACAAACAGTAGTCTGTGTCTTGCATGAAAACTACTAACGTGGAAAACTCTTTTTCAGAAACATACACTGTACACATTACATTGTACATCTTAAATAATATTATATAACGATCCACCAGATTTTATATCGCCATTTTTTCATTTGCTGTCAGCAAGTCTTTTTCTAAAAGATGAAGACAACAGCCACCATTTGGATTCAAAACAGAGAGAAGACTTCAGTTAAAATTGCCTAATCCTTAAGGTAAGTCATTACAATTCCTTAGTTAATGCTCCTGTTATTAATTAGCTGGTGCTTTTATTTCGCAGTTCAATTCCCACTTTGTGCCAGATAACGACAAACACCGCTCGCATCCAGAGGAACTTGAATGGATGACAGATCTCTAAATTCACAGTGACAGCAGGTGGTATGGATTTTTTGCTCAAAATCTGGACTAAGGTTAATTAACCGTCTTAATTGACATTCTTCAGAATACTGAAAGAAATCTTACATATGATTATGTTTACTAACTTTTAATTACTGTGCCACACATTGAGTCAACAGGATTTTAAAAATTATAATTTGTTAGCTTCACACTGAATTACAAGGTAGACATTGATTCAGCAGCCACACTGCTCACATAACAAACAGCTGCAGTCATAAGGTTCAACACCGGAATTCATGAGCAGGGGTGTTGGTAAGTATAACATGCAAGTATTCAACACACTTCATTTCAAGTGAAAATAATCAAAATGATCTGATCCTGACCTGATTATTTACCTTCCTCCAAATTAGGGCCAATAGCTGACAGTCAAGTTAGTGATCTAAGACTTGCATTTGGTGTTTGTTTATACATAATAAGCTGAATTACGAGACAGTATAGTCCATTTTGATTCATTTGACTGAAGGACAGATGCATACAGTCATACAGATGACATCTTTAACAGTTTTGTTTTGTTTTGTTTTGTTTTTTGTTTTTTTTGGGGGGGGGTGGTGTTTCCAGGTGAAAATCTTTAGTTATGACCTTACAATTCTCGTAAGTTCTTGTAAGATTCTCGTAAGATTTGTGTACGAATGTCTGCACAAGAATCTTACAAGATATTGCAACATTCTTGTAAGAATCTTGCTCAAGAACTAAGATAAGAGCTTAATAAGAAACTTAAAAGGATGTTACTGAGACCTTACTGAGATTTCCACCTATTATAGTTATTGTGAAGCAAATATATTCCATGTTGACGTGTGCCTGTTCAATAAAAGATAAAGAAAACGTCAAAACGTGTGTAAGAACATCTGCATAGCAACATGGAATCTATTTGCTGAATTCTTCCATGCATCTTCATTTACTGTGATTCCAATGTACTTAAGCAAATTAGGAAACTCCAAATGACTGCTAACCTGTTGGGGAAAACCCGCTTCACACAGAGGTCAAGACCTTCAAGTCAAGTACAGGAAGTCAAAAGGTCAAGTACAGGAAGTCAAAAGGTCAACCACCACTGCCAAACTGCTAAATGCTATCACAGAGCTCACGGGTGCATATGCAGTTGACCTCAATGAAGTTAGGAATGGCTTTGCCCAGGTGTGCATACATTAACATAATTACAGCTGTATGACTGGTGTCTGGCATAGGAACAAAGGTTGGGATTCCAGTTCAGTAACTATGTATGTCCACATTGTAGTTCTTCCATGTTGTTACATATAACTGACATGTGTTAACTGACCAAAGCACACCAAAAATAATTCAAAACAACTACAGATATTTCTGGATATATTCAATTTCCAACATCTTCAGTATGCCAGTGGCTATGCCAAGCTTTACACTTTAATATAAAAGCTTACTATCCTGACAGAGCAACACAGTTTACATAAATTAAGGGGGAAGTATGTAACATACATTACCATTCAGCTAATGAATAATCTGTTCTATAAGCAGTAGGTTCATGCTAGCATTATATCAGATCTACAAGTTGAACATAAGCTTCACCTTGAGTTTGTAAATCTGATATGACACTGCTATTCATACTGTACATGCACATGTTTACTGATAATTTATCTTTCATGGGTTTATACTAGGTATATTAAAGCCCACATGACATGGGAGAGCTATTCTCTCAACAATTATTGAAATAAATTTCTGTTTCTTTTCACAGTGGCAAAGGAGGGTTTTTGCTGGAAATAACAAGTTCTAAATTGTTCATCACTGCTAGCCAAGTGTTGCATGTATGAACTCAGCAAAGATTACCCCTACACAAGGTAATAATGGTAACTTCTATTAGTAAAAAAACCTTTTGAAATAACCATCCCAGGGCATCAATCAAAATGCTTACCTATTGACAGAAAATTTGTCATTTGCACAAAAGTCAAATTAGTTCCATTTCTTCTCTCCTCTTTTCTTTGTATTTTCTCTGTCTTAGGATCTAAGTGTGGCAACTATTAACAATACATACAAGCACAACACAGATCTGTGGAGGGAAAGGCAGTCTCATAATACTTATAATAGACATAGACTCATAAAACTACTTAAATTAGATCAAAGGAATCATTAGCATTACACTGTAAGAAATTCTTTATTTGCTAAATAATATTAGATATTGATTCTTGCTGTGGTGGTTTAAGTGATAGAAAGCTGTAGCTTTAGCATGTGCAATGTGTGATGAGACAAGAATATCTGCTCCATATTCTCTCTTCACACTCTGATGTACAAATGGGGAGAATCTAACAAAATGACAAGCCAGCAAAAATACTTCATTTCTTGCAAATGACTGGCCCTGGTGAAAAACCTCAAACCTGAGGATTGTTAAAGATCTTCAAAGACCTGCTAAAAATCCACGAAGATAAGGATCTTTAAAGGATATTTGAGAGATCTTCATTTGCTGAACTACATGCAAAGATCCTTAAGGACATTATTAATAAGATTCTTGTGAGGATCTTACAAAGATCCTTGTGAAAACAAGAACAAGGATCTTAGCAACGATCCTGTGAGGATCCTTCATGGATCTTTTTCTTAAAAAGATCCTTGTCATAATCCTCAAAAATAATCTTATTAGCATCCTTAAAGATCTTCAAGGATCCCAATAGGATCCTATAAGGATCTTAAGGGATCTTCAGAGAAATTTGAAGATCCTGCCAAGATTTCTTAGGATCCTTGTTAAGATCGTTATCAGGATCCCCAAAGATCTTTGAAGATCCTTAACAGATTTTCACCAGGGGGGGGGGGG
>BLFK01001035.1:171932-179032 GCA_014634185.1 Astreopora myriophthalma | reverse complement strand
AAAAAAAACACCCCCCCCCCCCCCCCCCCCCCCACGGAAGATCATTGGAAATTCCGAGGGGGAGGGGGGTTAAAGGGCAGTAATTTCCGAGAGGTGGGGGGGTTTCGTGGTGAACTACTTTTCCAAAGGGTCACGAACCGTGTACAAAACATTGAAAGCAACATACGATCGATCTGAAGCACAAAAACATACATACATTGTTTTGAAACAAAAGTCAGTACTCCTGGCCATTGAGATAAAGTTAACATTAATAGCTTCAATGTTTCTGCTTTTCTTTGAGTTAGCCAGCGCTACGATCTCCTGAAGCTAAGAACGATGTGTTTTTCACTTTGGAACGGATTCAAAACATTTCAAATGGCGGTCTCAACTGGAGTCTCGTCCCCAGACTTCCAGCTTTGTCTCGTTTTCGTCCGATCAACACTTCCGTTCACTTGAGTATCGCTTTTCGGTACCTTCACTTGCAGTAAACACATTTTTGATAGGATTCATGTTTTATTGGGTTAGTAACTCATAGAAAATGTGATGAGACGCAAGTTCCCACCATCTCAACGCTTGCGTGCAACAACATTTTACTTTTTTGGGGGGTGGCATTTCACGAAACCTACCGCATTATTCCCGGCAGCGTTAACATGTGTGTGTTAGTGAAGTTTTCGGTCCTTAAATAAGATTCAACCTGAAGAAACTGACAAAATGTGTAGACAAAGGAACCATGTAAGTTTCTGTTTTATTTACTATCGTTTGCGAAGTTGTTTAAGCAAGCGAAACGTTCTCATCGGAGTTTGCACAAAAACGTGAAACAGTCGACGTGCAACCCAAATGTTAAAGCTTATAACCTTACATAAAAACAACACAAACATAATTTGCAAAGTTGATGGCGAAGAAGCTAAAAGTTTAGCTAGATAATAAGCTTAACAAAGCGTTACATTTTTATTAAAGTTAACCTTAATCTTTACACTGTTGTAATAAAATTCTATCGTATTTACGTAACTAAGTTGGTATTCACTTTCTTTTTTTACAAGTACAAAAATTCTGGAAATTCCGGAGGGGAGGGGGGGTCATCAAAGACCCCCCTGGAACGGAAAATCCTGGGGGGAGGGGGGTGCAAATCAAAAGGTCTACCGTAGGGGGGGGTATGGATATTTTCTGGAACCACACAATATCAGTCAATAGCTTAACTGACATTGATTGCTATCAAATTGTCCTGTCTTCAATCAACAAGCTGACGGGCATAGGCACTTAATATCAAATACACAGCACTGTATGTAAACATATACATCGTTGGCCAATTTCCATTGTATTTGCATGTGCCAAAGTTTTTTCTGTGCATTGACAAAAGTGGGTGAGACTTGTCTTGCCGATCAATACCAATCCATGAACTGTGACCATCAGTTACTTCGCTTAACAAATTTCTTCCACTGATAATTGCTTTTCAATGATCGATTGGATACCCTGGGATAATAACCATCAACGCTCCCAAATCAACGCACGGTAGGGGAAAGCATTTCATCTTTGATGTCAAGCAGAATGCCCGCGAGAATAAAGACTGTATAAAGTGCAAGAGAATAAGGCAATATTGGAAATAACTGTACGGTGTAGAACCGCCCCATTCAATGCACAATGTAACAGGGCACTTTATTACAAGATTCACTTACTCTTATACTACATGATTTACATAAACGCCTACCCGAATACTTACACGCAAATTCACACCTTAAATCTTACCTGTTAGGGTACGTAGCATCCAATGGTCTCGCCATAATCTCTCAGAAAGCCATTTTCGGCTCAGCAGGACTATAAACCATTGTTAGTGAATCATTGTATCGTGGCAAGGTTTTGTTTCTTTCTTTTTACCCCTTTTGTCTCATAACATCTGTGACAAACCTGCTAAAACCCAAAGTATTTTCTCCTTAGTTGTCCCAAACATGGATAAGGCGGGAATCTAGGCTTCCGGACTATCGGGGGGTGGCTCAGGCAGGTTGGGGTGGGACTGGGAGAGAAGGCTTAGCGTGATCTTTGTCACGCAACGCCGAGGCTTCCGGTCAACGCATGCGAGAAGTGAGGGTTGCGTTCGTTCAGACTGGCCCTATTCTTTGTCTCGTCACGTAACGCTCGTCCTTTGGTACAAAACAAGCGAAAATAATGGACAGGAA
Organism: Astreopora myriophthalma; assembly: GCA_014634185.1. Taxonomy (NCBI): domain Eukaryota; kingdom Metazoa; phylum Cnidaria; class Anthozoa; order Scleractinia; family Acroporidae; genus Astreopora; species Astreopora myriophthalma. Next base: position 176,882 of record BLFK01001035.1, on the reverse strand, counting down.
CTAGAAATCGAAATCGACAGAAACAAGCGGAGACTTGCAATTGCAATTGACTCAATTCTTTTTAATAAAAAACCTTGCCGTTTTACATACTATGTCAGGGACCGCGGAGCAAGGTGAAAAATGGGAGGGCTAACAATTGAAAATAATTTTTTCATATTGAAAATCGAAAAAATTATTTTAATTATTTTTTCTTTTTAGCGCAAAAAGTGGGGGCCGGGGGCGCAAAAAAGTGGTAAGGCCGCTGCCTATCAGCCCCTCCCCCTCCACGGTCCCTGTATGTATGTACGTGTAATAATCCATATTGCCAGGAGCCGCTTCCAGTTGATTTCTTTGTACATTTATACTTTTAGCACTTGCTAGGAAAGCTAGCAGTCCACTAATTGTGATTGATCACGACAAAATCGACATTCCTGAAATATTTTCTGGTGGTCACAGTTTTTTTTTCCGTCACTTTCTTATCGCTGGATTGAAAGAAAAAGCGAACTGCAAGGCAATTCTATATGGTGCTACCAAGAGAAATCGGGAATAATATCCAGCCATCTTGAACTCAGGCTTAGTCAATAACGCATATACACATATATTTTATTTTTTTTATTATTTTATTTAAAAATCAATCAGTTCAAATTCAATACATACAAAGCAGTTCCGCCCGAAAATTGCCAACGCTAGTCGAGGCGGGCGGCCTAAGGCTACAGCAGTCAGTTAAGCATTAACTAGTTGCCAACAATCTATCAACCTGGCACTGGACAGCTGACTGGAATGCATATACTGTTTCAATAAAGTACTATTAGTTGAGTCTTGATGAAACCGAGCACCCTGGGTGCCAAAGGTTTATTTCTTTTCGAGTTACAAGCAGACGCAAACAGTTTTCGAATTTTTTGCACGTCCGGTTTAAGTATCTTAAAAATGCCGGTTTTTCCGCGACTAGTCGCCGTTAGTGTACGTGTAGTAGGTATCAGCTCACAGCCTATAAGCGTAGCAAAGGGGCTGGTGTACAAGTCCTTCATTCATGCTATTATTATTTATTTATTTATTTTTTTGAAGAACGGAGTTCCATTTTCTCTTCTACTTTGCCCTTTTTTTCAGTTTTTGGGTATAAAAAAAACTGATTTTCGCCATAAAGGGCGAAACAATCGTTCGAAAATTGTTTGCCGTTATTTACTACTAAGGCTGACACTTAATTTATCTATAACTTTCTACCCTTGCATGCTCGTTCTTCGCTAGAGTAGCGGTTATGGGGGAGCTTCACTGCGCTGCTGTCCTGGGATCAACTCGCAGTATTTCATGTCTTTTTCGTCGCTTTTTTTTCGTAAGTGCGGAGTAACACATAGTGAAACTTCAAAAATGTAGCGTTCATTCTCGTAACAACCCTGGGGAATGTAACATAAACCATGAATGTCTTGGAAATTTAGTTTGGGGTAAAATACCCGATGTTGATCTCAGCTGCAACGTTTTTCACCCACACCTATCGAGAGAGGAAGGTTTCAGATCCTACTGTATTGTCTCTTTACAAGTAAAAATTGTCATATTAAAAGAAGTAATACAACCATGTTTCATTGGGATGTCGAAAAGAGAGAACTGCGAGCGAGGTAATTTAGAATCGAAGCTGAATGGCGCAAGAGTGCGCTTTACAGAGGTTACGACTCGTTTCCGTCAGTCATACTGACCTTTGACTCTTTCTAATGCTTGTTGCAGAAACCGACACCTTATTTATTTAATTATTTATTTACCTTTTGCATAGATGGTTCAGGTGAAGCTATGATCACTTAGATAGTTCAGGAAGATGTAAACTTTACTCAGCAAGTGCTGGGTTACGGTAATTACACATTTATTTAAGGTTTCAAAATTGCCCTGGGCTAATTGAGAAGTTTCCGTTGGCTTGTTGGTAAGGGCAACCAATACTAACTCAGAGGCGCGGGTTCGAATCTCCTCGCGCAGACCCCTCAACTCTTTTTTTGACTATAAATTTAGCAGTTCCAGTTCGTGTAAGTTCAAAGAACAGGGAATATTACGTAATCCGTAATAATAACAATAATAACAATAGTAATAATACTAATAACAATAATAGTAATAGTAATAGTAATAATAATAATAATAATAATAACGATAATGACAACGATAATTATAGTAATAGTAATAATAATAATAGTAATAATAATAATAGTAATAATAATAATAGTAATAATAATAATAGTAATAATAATAATAGTAATAATAATAATAGTAATAATAATAATAGTAATAATAATAATAATAGTAATAGTAATAATAATAATAATAATAATAATAATAGCGATAACGACAACGATAATGATAATTATAATGACAGTGATAGCGATAACGATAATGATAATGATGATGATGATGATGATCATCATCATCATCATCATCTCAGGAAACATCGACCTCCAGGCAAATTAAAAAGACATCAGTTGGGGGTGGCACGTATAAAGTCCTATCCCTTAGTGATAACAAGAACCTAGTAACCCTCAAATGCCCTAAGTTCATGGTTTAAAACCAGCCCTCGGGGAAGAAATACCCTATCATAAAATGAACATATGAATAATAGAGAACTATATTAAACTTCAATTGGAGACACCACAAATCAAATGAACTCACACCAAGCTTCGCTGTAAAGAATAAGCGGTTCATGTTTCTTATTAAAAATGAAAACCTCGAACACGGAATGGATTCTTATTAGTAAAGGATCGGTTTACTGTTGTCACAAGCTCATGCCAAGGTTCATTCAACTGTCTATGTTACAATAAACTTGTACTCCTCAGAAATTGGTCAGTTTCAGCAGTGAGCCCTCGTTGGTTTAGTGGCGATGGATTTTGTTAGTTAAGAAATGAAAGATTCAAGCACAAGGGACACATTTTTTTAGTTTTTCTTTTTTCCTTTTTTTACATGACTGTTCGATTACTGAAAAATGGAAGTTTCACTGGTATGATGATTTGAAAACGTGTTCAACGTCAAACCGTTGAACAGATGCGTATGTTCAGTTCCCCTTGGTCTACGGTACACGAACAGTGATAAGATGCAAGTGATCCGAGATCGAATCTTCTTTTTGTCCTTGTCATTTTTCTATACTGACAGACACCTCCGCATTCGTTTCCAGGCTTCAAAACAAAAATGGCGGTTCGTGTTCACCCATCCACAAAATGCATTCGCAATCGTTACTGGTCATAGCTGGAACTTGATAGCGTAGGGGATATGGAAGTCATTCAGAATCTAATTGTCCGAGTTCGAGTCGTGTTTTCATGAAGTACTTCTTCTTGCTTTATTTTTAATTTATTACTTTGTTTTATTTTATTTTTTTGCAAGTATGCAGTCAGCATTACTGAAAAATGCATCTTTCTCTTCATTTCTAGGCTTGAAATACACTGTAACTTTGTTCTTGGGTTTCACTAACAGCAACACTACACAGGATGCTTGTCTTTTTAACCTTATTGGAAACCCACCGCAATAAGGAGTCACCCATAGCGCCGTGGTTGAGTACTCGGACAAGTAATCAAAAGGACGTAAGTTCTACTTGCTTATATAAAAGGACGTAGGTTCTACTTGCTTACATATATTTCTCGGAATTTTTTTTTTTTCGTTTCTTCTTTTTCTGTGTTCTATTCAGACGCAAACGTTCAAAAACACGATGAAGATTGAAGTGAACTACGTGAAAAACGTAACAAACTGCTTGTTTTTGTACTCTTCTTTTCCCTTGCTCTTTAATTTGCATAACAAAAGGCCGCCATTCAAATCGGTGACGTAGTTCTCAGTGATTGGTTCTCGCCACCCTAATCCATATTCAATACTAAATGCAAATTTTTTCGCATTTTATACTGACTGTGCTGGTGGGAAGATGTGCTGCGGTGTCGCCCTTTGGTTTGTACTTGTAAGGGAACTTTTGAGGAACCGGTTGGGACAAGTGGAAGGAAACAAGTGTGATCTCCTTTTTACTTACAGTCGGTAAGTTTGGCAAGGCTACAAGACTATTGCGTTATGTTTCTATGAAAGCGAAGGGAGCAAATAAACGTTTACTTCGCGAAGTTAACACGTGCTTTGCTCGCTGCTCGGGTTATTTGAATTTAGCTCCAAACTTAGTTCTTTGCGGAATAAAAGGTCACTTGTTGATCAATTTAACATGTCTTGCGGCTTCACTTGAAGGCAAGAATTTTGTTGGAAAATTTTGCTGGTGTTTGGGAGAAGTTGTTCGAGTTTCGCTTTAAGAAAATTGTACCATAGAAAATTTAATATGGCCGACAGTGTCAGAAACTATCCTGTGTTATCCGCCAGCAAATCACTTGGGAGTCTTAATTGTACAATTCAAAACTAATGACTTCTGCTACTCATTTTTGCTTGCAGGAAACGCTCAGCTTGAGAGACTTGGATGACGGAAGGAAAAGATTGCCACCTCATCGCCGTTTAAGGTAAATATTCGTCTATTTTAGGTGTAACATTGCTTGTTCAAAACGTATTCCTTTAATATGTTTAGCACGCTCCGAATTTTGTCTCACGTTTTGTGCGTTTCATTTGTATTTTTAGGACGCTACGAAACTTGGCGGACAATGTACAAAAACAGCTTCAGCAAGAAAGCAACTGTGAATAGAAGAATCAAGAGGGAATTCGACAAAGATAAGAACTGTATAGCTTAAATATTGCTGAGAAATGGTGGCTACAAAAATCGCATAAAGTTTCTTTTGAATCGATTTCTCGTAATTTTCAAAACGACCAAGATCTGAAGTGACAGTCGTCGTGAGAAATGGAACGTCTACTCGACTATGCAGAAGACCTGAGAAGATGTGAGCTGGCAAATGGAGAGGAGTTTTAGAACAGTTGATCACCGAGTTGAAATCTGGTAGGAAAATGAAATCAAAACAGTTTTTTTTTTAAGAAAAAACTTAAGAAAGCCACCATTTCAACATTGAGCGATCACCGGATTCCGGAAGTGAATAATTT
>BLFK01001035.1:156932-169432 GCA_014634185.1 Astreopora myriophthalma | reverse complement strand
TTCCTTTAAGTGGGTATTTGTATTTCTCCATTGAGCAAAATGGAACGGTTATACAGACCACAAAAACAAACCAAACAATATTTAATTACCACAAAAATAAACAGGCGAACGTTTCAGTTTTCTATACGTTGCAAAGCTTGAATTCCTGAAGTGCCTAAGAAGTAAGGTATAGCCTTTACAGATAACAAACAACAGCAAGTTTTCTTTTTGAAATATCTTCTCTCATTCCAGAGACATTTAATGATGTTACCATAGCTGACTTTCTATGTCGATGCAAACTTCTTAGGTTTTACCAAAGGTGAAGAAAATACATGCCATTAAGCCAGTGTTGGAAGTATTCAGCGACTCCCCAATTACTTTGATTTTGGAACACTTACTAGTTTTTTCATAATACTAATTAATAATTCACGAGGCAGAAATAGTGTTACCAGTCTGCACACACTTAAACCATACCTTTCGTGAAGATTTTCTCCACGCACTACAGTTTTCGAACACTTACTAGTTTTTCCATACACTTGCTAATTTAAGAGTTGGATACAAATTTGTACCAATCTTTACACATTTCAACCATATGATAGCTTACCCGGAGATTTTTTCCACACCCTGCAGTTTTTGAACACTTACTAGTTTTTCCATACACTTACTAATTTAAGAGCTAGATACAAACTTGTACCAATCTATACACATTTCAGCTATAGCTTTTCTGAAGATTTTGTCCACACTCAACAGTTTTTGAACACTTACTAGTTGTTCCATACTTACTAATTTTTAAAGAGCTAGATACAAACTTGCAGCAATCTATACACATTTAAACCATGGCTTTTCTGAAGATTTTGTCCACACTTCACCTAGATTCTAAGAAGATAGCCTCCACGAAATTTACTGTTAGCACAACACTGGTCTGGCTCATTTAATGACTTGAAATTGTGTGAGATATTTCAGTCATTCCATAACTTGACACAGTAGTTACCTCCGTTCTTGAACATTTACTAGTTTTTCCAAACACTTACTAATTTAAGAGATAGATACAAACTTGTACCAATCTATACACATTTCAGCTATAGCTTTTCTGAAGATTTTGTCCACACTCTACAGTTTTTGAACACTTACTAGTTGTTCCATACACTTACTAATTTTTAAAGAGCTAGATACAAACTTTTCATGGTTGCCACAGCCACAGGATCTTGAAATTCCCTGACTTTTCACTGACTTTTCCCTGACTTTTCCCTGACAAATATAAAATTTCCCTGACCAACTAAATTAAAAAAAAAATAAATTCGTCCTGGTAATGGCCTCCAACCTCCCCTCACAGCCAACCTCTCCACCCATTTATTTATGCTTTCAGAAAGTCACATGCAGTGTACATGGATTGATAGTTTCTTAAGATAACATGGAAAAAGATTGATTTTCTTGGAAACCCCAAATCAGCTTGTCATTTAATTTCTACCAATCCAACACATTTATGTCCGTAAAATGTACCCAAAAATTGGACATGTTAGAAAACAATGAAAAGAGAAGAAAACAAAGTATATGATGTCATTCCCAAATCGAGCATTACAAGCCTGCATTACAACGACAAACAGTATTATCAGGAATTTAGCAATTGTGCTAGGCAACAAACACGAGTAATATCAATTTCACTTTTCCCTGACTTCTCTCAAAGACTTAAACTTTCCCTGACTCGAAATGAAATTCCCTGACTTTTCCCTGACCTTGAAGAATTTTTTTTTCCCTGACCATTTCCTGACCTGTGGCAACCATGCTTGTACCAATCTGTACACATTTCAACCATAGCTTTTCTGAAGATTTTGTCCACACTCTACAGTTTTTGAACACTTACTAGTTTTTCCATACACTTGCTAATTCAATAGCTACATACAAACTTGCACCAATCTATACACATTTAAACCATGGCTTTTCCGATGATTTTGTTCACACTTCACCTAGATTCTAAGACGATAGCCTCCATGAAATTTACTGTTAGCACAACACTGGTCTGGCTCATTTAATGACTTGAAATTGTGTGAGATATTTCAGTCATTCCATAACTTGATACAAACTTGTAGCAATCTGCACACATTTCAACCATAGCTTTTCTGAAGATTTTGTCCACACTACAGTTTTAGAACACTTACTAGTTTTTCCATACACTTCCTAATTTAAGAGCTACATACAAACTTGTACCAATCTATACACATTTAAACCATAGCTTTTCTGAAGACTTTCTGCACACTCTACAGTTTTACAACATTTAGTAGTTTTTCCAAACACTTAATAATTTAACCCCTTCAGACCCAAGGGCTACCCCAGTGACGAGTAAAATCGTCCGGCGTTAGACAGAGTAAAATCGTCTGGCGTTAGACAGAGTAAAATCGTCTGGCGTTAGACAGAGTAAAATCTCTAAAGTGGGTCTCGGGAGTGAAAGGGTTAAGAGCTAGACACAATCTTGTACCAATCTGCTCACATCTCAACCATAGCTTTTCTGAAGATTTTGTCCACACTACAGTTTTAGAACACTTACTAGTTTTTCCATACACTTGCTAATTCAATAGCTACATACAAACTTGTAGCAATCTTTACACATTTAAACCATAGCTTTTCTGTGATTTTGTCCACACTTTACCAAGATTCTAAGAAGATAGCCTCCATGAAATATACTGTTAGCACCACACTGGTCTGGCTCATTTAATGACTTGAAATTGTGTGAGATATTTCAGTCATTCCATAACTTGACACAGTAGTTACCTCCGTTCTTGAACATTTACTAGTTTTTCCAAACACTTACTAATTTAAGAGCTCAATGCAAACTTGTACCAATCTGTAAACATTTCAGCCATAGCTTTTCTGAAGATTTTCTCCACACTCTACAGTTTTACAACATTTACTAGTTGTTCCATATACTTGCTAATTAAAGAGCTAGATACAAACTTGTACCAGTCTATACACAATTGAACCATAGCTTTTCTGAAGATTTTCAGCCATAGCTTTTCTGAAGATTTTCTCCACACGCTACAGTTTTACAACATTTACTAGTTGTTCCATATACTTGCTAATTAAAGAGCTAGATACAAACTTGTACCAGTCTATACACAATTGAACCATACCTTTTCTGAAGATTTTCTCCACACTCTACAGTTTTACAGCATTTACTAGTTGTTCCATATATTTGCTAATTTAAGAGCTAGATACAAATTTGTACCAATCTGTACACATTTCAACCATAGCTTTTCTGATGATTTTCTCCACACTCTACAGTTCTACAACATTTACTAGGTGTTCCATACACTTGCTAATTCAATAGCTACATACAAACTTGTAGCAATCTTTACACATTTAAACCATAGCTTTTCTGAAGATTTTGTCCACACTTTACCAAGATTCTAAGAAGATAGCCTCCATGAAATATACTGTTAGCACCACACTGGTCTGGCTCGTTTAATGACTTGAAATTGTGTGAGATATTTCAGTCATTCCATAACTTGACACAGTAGTTACCTCCGTTCTTGAACATTTACTAGTTTTTCCAAACACTTACTAATTTAAGAGCTAGATGCAAACTTGTACCAATCTGTAAACATTTCAGCCATAGCTTTTCTGAAGATTTTCTCCACACTCTACAGTTTTACATTTACTAGTTGTTCCATATACTTGCTAATTAAAGAGCTAGATACAAACTTGTACCAGTCTATACACAATTGAACCATAGCTTTTCTGAAGATTTTCTCCACACTCTACAGTTTTACAGCATTTACTAGTTGTTCCATATACTTGCTAATTTAAGAGCTAGATACAAATTTGTACCAATCTCTACACATTTCAACCATAGCTTTTCTGATGATTTTCTCCATTCTCTACAGTTCTACAACATTTACTAGGTGTTCCATATACTTGCTAATTTAAGAGCTAGACACAAACTTGTACCAATCTATACACATTTAAACCATAGCTTTTCTGAAGATTTTGTCCATGCTCTACAGTTTTTGAACACTTACTAGTTTCTCGAAACACTTACTAATTTAAGAGCTAGATACAAACCAGGGCTCAAAGTTTATTTTTGGCTTTGGGAGCACTTGTGCAACCAGGTGTAAATTTTTAGGCGCACTATCGAAATTTTAGGCACAGAGTTAAAAATTTTAGGCGCACAGCTTCAAATACTTGGAGCACCTACTCCAAGAATACTTTTAAAACGCTCCAAAAAGAGTGACTCGGGCTTCGTATTGCAATATGGGCCTATTCTAGCAGTATTGAACACAACGAAAACAAATAAAAGAATCAGGGTATTTCACACAAGAGTTAAGCTTAGATATTAACTACTGAAGTCGTTTCGTTGAGTATCATCACTATCCATTTGCTTGTTGTTTACCTCACCTTTGAAATTCTGTTCAGGAAGATTTTTTAGTTTTTCAACATCTGGGTATTCGTGAGAAGTCGAACTGTACTTTGGGTTCTAAGGCGCGGTGGTGCGACCACACATGACTTTTTAGGCGCACAGCAAAAAATCTAGTCGCATATGCGAGCAGTTGGTCGTTAACTTTGAGCCCTGCAAACTTGTACCAATCTATACACATCTCAACCATAGCTTTTCTGAAGATTTCGTTCACACTACAGTTTTTGAACATTTACTAGTTGTTCCATACAATTACTAATTTAAGAGCTTGATAAAAACTTGTGCCCATCTGTACACACTTCAACCATAGCTTTTCTAAAGATCTTGTCCACACTTTACCAAAATTCTGAGAAGATGAGCCTCCCACCACACTGGTCTGGCTTGTTTGATGACTTGAAATTCCATATCTTGACACAGTAATTACTTCTGTTCTCGACCACCCATTAGTATTATATTTTGTCCACACTTTACAGTTTTCATTCCCTTACTAATTTAAGAAATAGATACAAACTTGTACCAATCTGCACACAAAGCCATAGCTTTTGCAAAGATATTGTTCACCGTCCAAACACAAATTGCCAGATTAGGAGATGGATATGTGTAAAATTCAGAAGTTTGCTGTTGATGAAGAGGCCACAATTCTTAGTACCACACGTCTTGCTCGTTTAATGATCTGAATCATTCAATTTCTTGATAGTTCAGTTTTCGTTCACTTATTACAAGAGCTAGGTAACAACTTGTAGCAATTTGTGCACATTTCAATCATAGCTTTGTGGTAGACAAGCCATAAGACAAATGACAAGATCATAAGGAGATTACAGCATCCACGACATACATCTGTTCCATTTACACTTGAAGTGCGATGTTGTAACGTTTGCTTTCCAGTTTCTATAACACAAATTGAAAGAATTTGTAGCAGAAGTCATTTTTTAACAAAGCAGGTTCAATTCAAGTTGCCACCACTCGTCTAAAGTTTTGTGCAAGCTTTAGAAGCATTAGAAAATTGCTCATCACAATGATTTAAGTGTTAGAATGTTATAGCCATTTTAAGTCTTTTAAGAAGATAAACATGCAAAATGTGGAATGAATTTCTCGTTTTGTCACTTCTCGTTATTTCGCCACATTGGACATCCTTTTTGTTGTTCACTTACAGCAAATCTCAGTGACACCTTAAAAATAGCTATCTATTTTGACACGGTTTGTTTCACTTGGTCTGTATAACCTTACAGCGGTTTTCAAATGACTGTCCAAAGTAATTACATGATTGCGATTGCTACGCTTAGTGACTGACTTAAACATCTCGCACCAGTTTATCAACAAATGAGAAGGAAAACCAAAACCAATTGCGACTTGCATGCACAATTCTTGCTTTAAGCAAGTTACATGGAATTGCCACAAATTTTGATTGGCTCATTGCGCTGTTTGTACCTGCTGTGATTGGTTGAAGTAATTACTTTGGTATTGGTTTACACGACACTCTCTCATTGAAAACCACTCCAATATCGTTAATATTTGGTCGGTTTAAGAAGTTGAAGTGGATTAAAGGAAACGGGGGATAAGCAAGGTTTGTTGAGATAAGTGCTTTTCAAGAACCTTAACAGACATTGGCGTTTTATGATGAGCATTTTTAGTTTACTTAATTTGGAGGACAAGACCTTTTCTACTTGATACCTGCAGGCATAGCGCTTTGGAGACGCATTTAATAATTTATTTGCGCAAAGAACTTTCACAGTTATTGATGCCATCTTGGTTGAAGGGCTAACATGGCTAACATTACAATAAAAGTGTGGGATTTTGCTCGACTTGAGACCTTTGTAACTCCAAAACAAAGTGACAGATTTCATACAAAATGTGGAAAAATTGTTTTTCTCAGTTATTATTCAACCAACTGGAACTTAAGAGCACTGGACAATGTCGCCTTGAAACATTTGCATGAGCAATCATTTCACACCAATTTGCATATTTCGACCTCGAGATTTGACACGTCTTTACACCTTGCACATCATTCATTCGACAACAACAATAAGAGAATCTGTGACGCTGTGGCTTCTCTAAATCAGCACTAGAAATCATTCAGTACTGCTTGTATTTTTGTGTGAAATTCATAAGGGTTAGAGCTTCACTGTGCGGTCGTTAAGTTTGAATCTTCGCTCTATACTTCATGAAAAATAAACGTGATGCTTTCAAAACGCGTCAGATTTTAACGGAGTTACAAAGGTTCAAAGTCGTTCAAAATCCCATTCGTTTTAGTGTACTATTAGTCACGTTTGCTGTTTAGTCAAAAGGGCTTCAGTAACTTGGAAAGTTCTATTTTCGTGGTATAATGCTTCGGCTTTGCATTTCGTAAGTGTCCGTGTAGTTTTCGTGCATTCGGAACATTGTCAAGTAGAAAAAGGTCTTGGTATTTAAAACATGGCAAGCTTTTTCCAAATTTCACTTAATTTTGTACGGAAGGAAAATAGAAAAAAATGTAGCTGGGAAATATTTCTTGTATGAGGGGTTGATAACAAATGATAAGACAAGTGTTAAAAAGAATTTCAGTCGTTTTCATCGGAAATCTTTCAAAAGCTTGCCATGTCGATTTTTAACATCCTCCTTGTAATCTTTGAGGACTCTTTACACGTTCTTTTGGGGAAAAATGTTCAAGGTAAACCTTTTCAAATATTTTTGAGAGAATAGTTGTCAGGGGAAACGCTGTGCAAATTTAGTCTAATTTTCCCGCCAAAAGACTTAGAAAAAATACGGGCGCTCAAAGTACGCATGCGCCAACTTTTTTTTTAAAAAAATAAAGTAATCTTATTCTAATAAAGACTTTAATGAAACTTAATACAAATGAATACGAACTTTAAAAACAATGTTTTATTACAATCAATTAATAAAGAATACAATAAAATTGAGTTAAGTTTTATTCTTGTCTATTACTTTAATTAGACTTAGTTTTGGGGGGAAAGTTTTTAAGTGTTAAAAATACTTGGGAATTTTTTTCAAAAAAAATACGGCGCATGCGTATTGGGGACGCCGTATTTTTTCTAAGTCTTTTAACCAAAAGGTTATTCAAGGTCACCTTGAGGTAAAATACTTCCGGTCTTATTTTGAACTTTTATTATTGACCGGAAGAGAATAATCAGAGGGGGGAGAGTTGATATGAATAAAAATTCTTGATGAAATACTTCTTAGTAATCTCGATAGCAAAAGAAGGGTTGAAAGGGAAAGAGGCTTCTGTAACTTTTGCGATGCCCTATCATTTTGTGAAATGGCGGCTTGATCCCGAGCAACAAACGACGCTGAGGCCCTCCAGCGAACTATCGCAAATCCAATGCGCAAAATGGGAGCCATAGGATGAAAACTCATTTTAGTTTGGCCGGTTTTCAACCTATCACCCTCACTTTAGCATAGAACTTACGAGAGTTAACTGAACAACCCCAGCGCCATTTGATCGCACATTTCACAAAATGACAAGAAACCATCCCAAAAGAGCACAGACGCCTCTTTCGCTTTCAACCCTTAAAATAGTAACGGCACAAGATGCAAGGCATTAACTGTACCGTGAATATTACTTAAAACTTAAGGACCCATCCGCACTTCGCAATCTCGAAAGCCGCGCGCTGCCGTCCTGCCTCGAGTTCAGTTAATTGTTTCAAGTCGCAAGCGCAAATGCGTGTGCCTTAAAGCCATGATTTAGTACACAAAAACCAACGTTTCGGCGTCATCATGACGCAACTGTCAAGGCAATTAGGTAAATATTCTGCGAGTGTAATAAGTTATGCCGCTAAATGTCCATAATGAAACGTGCGAAAGAACTTTGTAGAGATTGTAGGGACCAACCCAGAGTAAAAATACTATCTTTGCGAAAACGGGAAGACCGCCCATACAACATTGAAACAATTCTTTAATACATCCTAAGATTGCTGTTTTGGTAAAATGGTTCGAGATCTTGAGTACTAGACCTCTGGCAGGTGTGATTGACTCGGTCAGGGAAGCATTACTGAGAGAAGACTCTTGATTACTAAAATCATGATTTGATCCCAAAGGAAACAGGTTTTGTCTCGTTTGTCTGGTTAATCGTCTGGGTAAAAGTAGTTCCTAAACTAATGTGCCGTGAACAGTTCGAGTGCAGGAGTGTCAGTGGTCTCTGAACTCCCTGTTGTATACAAATGGTGTGACTACAGGGGTGTCAAATAGTCTGTCTAGTGTGTGATGGTCTCGGAGAGCATTTCCTGTAACGACTGTTGTTTAATAAACGTAGTCCCTAAACAAAATGTTGTTTAATTAATGGCGTGTTTGCAGGAGTATGGGTGGTTGGTTGGTCTAGTCAGTGTCAAGTGTGATTGTCTCGGAAAGTTAGTCCTCAAAAGTTTGACTGCTCGGTGCGTGAAATGTTCGATCCAAAAACCCTATACCGGTAACCCAACTTAAGGTGGAATCCGACTCAATTCGTGCTTAAGTATTTCCTCAGGCATTTGGCATAACTTATTACACTCGCAGTATGTTTACTTAATTCGCTTGGCAAAGGTGCCATCATGACACCGAAACATCGGTTTTTCAACTCATTTTTGTGTAACCAAGCCATAATCCAGGGCGAATAGGTCCTCAGTACTTGTTATCACAGTGCAACCAAGATATAACAAACATGCTTGGGATTACGTGAGCTAGACGAAAACTATTGAAAGGAAACCCGCGAACCTTTAAAAACAAAAAACAACGCTTGAAACAATCGCGTTTGTCTGTGGGCACAAGCATAACCCATCCGGAACGAAATCTATTTCTCAAACAAAGGCAAGTTGGAATTCAACAAGTTCTATCTTAAAATGAGAAACATGGTCAACTTCTTTGAAGAGATGATGAAAAGTAGTTGCAGCGTGTGGAAAATCCAAGTTTAATTTCTACTCTTAAAACATATGATCAAAAAAGTTGAAATGTAAACTACAGGTCGAGTCGATCTCATTCGAAGCAATTGTTGGAGTTAATAGCAGGTAAAACTACCGGCAGTCTACACAGACCAGAAAGTATCACAAGCACAAAGTAAAATCGGAAATGCAATGTTTTGTAAGTTGAGCACTTGTCAATGTTATACTTGGGAAGGGGGATTTACCCTGTGTAACAACTATTCATTGATTAAGGACCAATAAAAACGCATATAGTGCATGTTTGTTTTACTTCTACCTGTTGCTGTGCAACTTTCACATTTCTGAACCAATTCTTTCAAGTGGTGTATTGTACATGTAGATGTTTTATCCATGTCCAATGTCATTAATTTTATTGGTACAAGCTTCACAGATTCTTGTAGGCATCACAGTCATTGTTGTCATGAACATCATCTTCATCATCAACATCATCTCTTGCCGCGCTGCTCTTTTTTTGAGTGTGAAATGTATGGTGAATATATCTTTTACTTCTGTGTGAATAGCTCTATAAATTTTCTGCCTAACCTCTGTCGATTGTAATGTCATTAATTTAACTTGAATGAAGATAATTTCTAGGGGGCCTATTAACTATAAGAGTCAATCATAGTTCACTTCAGGCCTTGCAATCCATTGTTGCAACTTGACATCATCCTCATCATCGTCAATCATCATCATCAATATCATCATCATCATCATCATCATCGTCATCATCATTGCGATTGTCAACATTTTTCCTTTAATTTGAGTATATGTGTCCTTAATATATCCATATTTTGTCAAGTCTTGGGTGAGGTAAACAGCAGTGTTTCAAAGTCCCCACTCCTACCAAGGGTACCCCAAGCCTCAGGCATAACATTGACATAGACACTGAATGATGTTGATATGTGCATCACAAAAAAATAAATACAATAAATGACCCTTAAGTTTGTGATGTGAATGGCAGAAGTTTGCAAAAATAAAGCATTTTCTTTTGGAGTGCACTTAACTTGCCTTTTGTATCTATCAGATAGCAACTGACCTTATCAGTTTTACCCAAAAGTTTGTTACATCTAAGGTTGCACTGATCACTTTCACTTAAAAGTTACAATTAAAAAGTATTTACCATACAGTACCATATTAGCAACTGTGGTGTTGAGGCTTTACCCGCATCGAAGCTGCATCCTAAAGCGCATGCACCGTTTCTCTTGCAAAAAGAACTTAAGAGTATGATGTATACTGCCAAAAACTACCCAGAAAATGTGACCATCCTGTTAGTTTGACCCTATTTTGTACCCAAAACAACAAGCCTGGTAATGCTATCACACTGTTACTATGACTAAGGGCACTTTTCAGTTAGTTTGCAAAGAAAATGCAACAATTTGAAGGAACAGTCGTATGATATTCCCTCACATTCTTCTAGAGGAGTATATACCATCCTGGAAGTGTGCTTTTTGAAGGCGTTTTAGAGTTAGCCTTTCCAAATGGCCGGTCTGGCCGGTCAGTTCTGTCAAATGGAAAGCGCCCTGAAATTTCATGGTCCACCAGATATTGCCCATCAATGTAAAGCTACCCTTTGAATTCTACTGCCCCCTTGATACATGTATGAATAAAATTAATGTAGTGGTAATCTATTGTCTCTAAACCACAGGAATTTCATGACAATCACAATTTGACATATACCCTACAAAAACTACTATCCACTTGTTCATAAAACTGAAGTTCCATAGCCAGCCAGTTGTTGACAATCATAATTAACAACAACCACCTAATGCAATCACCCACTGAATTTGAATGAAATTTAATGGTCCACTAGTTGTTGCTTGCCAAACATAATAAACTAACGCCACCCGGTTGGTGCTACCACCCCCTTGATATGACTTTCATTTCATGGGTCATCAAAGGTTTGCTACTCACTACCCCTCTAATTCTGACACCCCCTTGTTACGCATGACATTTAATGGTCCACCAGATGTTGCCAACTATGATTTGACACAACTCTCCTAAGGGACGGTTCATTATTTATGAGGATGACCGGGTCGGATAACTGAAAACAACTTTTTGCTTTTTTCCTAATACCCGTTGTAGAATCATGTCAGAATTTCTAAGCCCATCCTGACTCGTTTTAAATTTTTCAAAGCCCGTTCAATGGAAATAATACTAAAGTTGACATAAAATTCAACTCATCAGTGGAACCAGACAATGTTCGTCAATTTTACATGGCCTTCATGATTTGATGCAAAACTCAACGTATTTACAAAATGTTTTTATCCGGTTTTTATACCTCAGTGCCAGAACTTTAACTACAATATGCCCTTGCCTAGATGCAGTTGTAAATGATTCTTGATGATTGTATCTTTCCTCTCCATGAACACCACAATGACAAATCCCTTTGTCACTTTCATACAAGTAAAACTCGTCTGTTTTAATGTACCTTCCTCAGTTTACTACCGAGTTAAATCTGAGATAAGCAAAGAAAATCAGAGATAAGCAAAGCCACGGAGACAAAACTGCCAGTCAACATTACCTTGCAAGCTTTGTTTTAGAGTCGTTTTGTTTTGTTCTTACACACATGTAAAGATTATATATATCAGCTTTATATAAATTATAATGCTGAAGCTTGGACGTTCACGTTTAAATCAAGGTATCTATTCCTCAGTTTACTACCGAGTTAAATCTGACAGTCAGAAAAGTAAGCAAATATCCTTTTTGTTCTGAGAATTCATCATTTGCGCTTAGCATTTTGTAAAGTTTAGAAAGTACGGTTCGTTACAAATATCATGTTGATTACTAAAAAGTTTGTTTGATATAGGTAGCTGTGGTACAAGAATATTGAGCGGGATTAATACTTTGAAGTGACGAAGTGTCTTTCTTATCGTTATCATTAAAGGAATTTTTTTCAGAACCCGGTCATTCTGCTTTTTAAAATACTCGTAGCCCGTCGTTTCCGGGGCAGAATTTTTCATGACCCGATAACTTTTTATCCGACCCGGTAATCCCCATAAATAATGAACCGTCCCTAACCCTCACCCCTCTTGACATGATGGAATTTTCATCGTCTGCCAGTGAATGCTGATCATGCCAACTCAACACAACAGAATTTTCAAGGTCAGCCAGTTGTTGAAGATCACAATTTGACAACTCTGCTAATGCTTCCAGCCCCTTAAATATGACTGAAATTTTAATGGACCAACAGTTGCTGGTAATCATAACTTGATGCTAACCCTTAATTA
>BLFK01001035.1:139359-151277 GCA_014634185.1 Astreopora myriophthalma | reverse complement strand
ATTAAACAACAAGAACACGTCGTCTTACCTCTTGAGCAAAGCTTCACTTCGAATTCATCTTAACTAGCGGCATGGTTGGAGCCGTGTCAATCCCAGAAGTGAACTCACGAGCAGAGCACAGATTTCCAGACCAAATTTCCACTTCTTCAAGGGATACCTTTTGAGAAAAGGTAACAAAACAGTTTTCACGTTCGCCATGTTGAACGTGGTGCAGTAAAATATGAATATTCATGACCACATTCATTAACAATTCAATTTTTGACATTTGCAACCGGCGTAAAAGGGCGGGAAAATGGGATTGCGGGGGTTGATGGGAGAGACGACGAAGGATGTGTTTGCGGCTATTCTTAACTTCCCATTCCTGGTCAAGATTAATGAGGCCTTCCAAAGGGGGTTCTGGTGTCACTTTTCGCTTGTTTTAGAGCCATCCCGTCACCACTTTTGTTACGGACCGTGTCGCTGTCCTATTTCGTCACTGTCGCTGTAACAAAATGTCGCCCTTTTTCTGTCAGTTCCTATAAAAAAGAATGTCGCCACATTTAGAGGTCATGTCGCCTGTCGGCAAAGCCCTTGGAAGGCCTCATTAATGGAATACTGGAATAAGCTTTTCCAGAAGAACAGGTATTCGAAAAACAGAACAGTTTTCGCGCAATTGTAGCCTGAGAACCAGTACAGAGATTAATCTACACCTGACCTCAGTTTGCCATTTCTGCGGGTAGCGCCAGATTTTAGCAAAAAATACATGTATTCCGAGTAAAGCGTTTTCTCTGCTGAACAGACCTTATGGTGGTTTAAGCCGGCATCTTTACGGGTAGGCAAAGCGTAAAGAATTTACAGCGTTTGTATGGATCAGATGTCAAACAGTTTTAGCAAGACCTTAGCTCATAAAACATTTATGAATTGCGAACTGAAAGTGCATGGCAAAGGATTATTCTGACAAATTTTTAGGGACTAACCTTCGCTAGACGTTTCCCCGTAGCGTTGTCAGTTTTTTATATATTTGTCTGTATTTTTTTTCCCGGGAATTTTAAGTTCGCGGAAAACTGTGCGAAAGAATTGCGGACAAGTATATGAGAAGATGTGTGCATATGCTAGCAAAGTCGATTATATAGCACTTATTAACCGAGAGTGCGGTCATTACAGGGAAATCTCGGACCGAGGCCTTGAGGTATTGACAGGCCGAGGTCTGAGATTTCCCTGTAATGACCGAACAATGAACTTAGCTCAGTAGCAGTTTGCACACAATTCTGGATATAAGCAAATTTATTTGTTGCATTTATATCATCCAATGTTTGTTTTCTGTGTTTTCCGAAGATAACAGCCAGACTGAACGGAGGAAGGGGACGCCAACGATGGTTTGTGTACCTGTTGTCGAGGGGTAACTCATGAAGGCAGCATTTTATCAATTTTAGCAAATACGCATGCGCAAATGTTTCGAACTGTCAACTTCCGGTCTATTTCATTACGTACCATATGGAAGGCACAATGAGTTACAGTTTCAGTATATATTGCTCGAAATCCTATGTTAAATGAACTGGGACTGAGCTGTGAGTACGAAAGGGATCTGTTACCTAAATCTCGGGGAGACTCGTCATGAGTTTTTGTTTGTTTTCTTTTTTGGCATCCAGCCTGCGCATGCGTGAATGCGCGAAAGCACTGTTGTGTACTTATGGGCTCCTAAATATTCCTATCCCTATTTTTTACCACAGGAGCACCACTGTATTTTGTACACAAAACGACATATGCAAGGATTTGTGTATCCGTTTCTCATTCCAGCGTTACGTGCTTTGTTCTCTTAAACAACAACTGCAGGCTTTGACTGCATGTCCCACCGCAAGCAGGCCTTGGCGACTACAGTTTTGACAGTTAGAAAGAGCGCGGGAATTTTTATCCAATCAATTTAGCCAATCACAGAAAACAATCCAATCAGAAAACTCGGCCCGAGGACACGCCAGATGGCTTACGTCCCTCAGCTTCCAACATGGCGTCTCCTTTCGCCAGTGTTGACGACCTGTACGCGCCTGGCGCAGTAGATTTTTTAGCTATGCTATTTATTTTGATGTGGATGGTGTTAGCAGTGTTCCAGCTGATATCGATTGTAACAGGGTGAGCAGTATTGGTGGCAGCATTCACCGAAATGTTTGTTGTTCGTTTTCAGTTAATTCCATTGATCGATTTCATGTCACGTAAATTAAATGCAACGTATTCACTAATTTTGAAATTGTTTTCAGTAAAATTTACCTCCATAACTCAATGACTGCTGCAAATAATAAAGAAATGCCAGGAGTTTCGATCTTGAAGGTATGATGTGGCTGAAATTTCGTCGTGAAATTTAATCTCAAATTGTTAGAAATGTAAGTTGAGCTTATGAGGGTCAAATTGTATCAATGCAGTTGTGTTGTTTTGTCATGTTGGTGGTCCAAATTTCGTTTACCATTTCATGATCAAGTTACGGCTATTTTTATTCTTAGCCCTTAGTTGGAGAAGAACCAAACCTTTTAAAAAACCTGCAATCGTTTTTCGAGCTCAATTACCCAAAGGTAAGCACTTTGTTCACTTGTGGGCGTAGATCTTCATTTTAACAGGCTTGTCTTGTTTTGTCTTCAGTACTTGAGCTTCATTATCTGGACATTTCACTGTTGTAGTACATTGTTTTGTATTGTTAACATTCAGCTGGTGGGTGTTGAAAACGATTTGAAATATCTTTGAACTTGCAACTTTGAATCAAGCTGTTGAGTACGAGTTTTCTGTCATTTTTGCTAATCCTTCCGTGTTTTTAATTCATTTTAGTTTGAAATTCTCGTTTGCGTTCAAGATGAACTTGACCCTGCTGTGAAGATTGTTTGTCAGCTTATGGAGGCATACCCTTTGGTGAATTCAAGATTATTCACTGGTAAGCTAATGAAATAACTGGAGGCAAACATAATAGTTGTAATAACTTGCTTGAATGCTTCTGGCCAATAATTTATGCTTATTTTGTGCAAGTTACGATTTACATTTGCATAAATGGCAGCTTGAAAGAAGTGTATATGCCCAAAACCATGAAGAGTGACTGCCTTTGAAATCTGTGACTTGTAATAAAAATGAAACAACAATAATTTAAAAATTTATTGATCACTTTTGAATGGATTTTTGCATTTTTGAACAGGTACATTGAATGCTGTGACTGATAATAAAAGATAATGAATATTAAAATATGAAGACAAAATATTTTCACTGCCCTTACAAACGGAAATAACTAGGCAGACATCAATTTTTTTCCTTAAAACAATTAGTTTTCTAATCATTTAAAGTAATACTCAGGATCCTCTAACTCTTTTAGCTGTCACATTGCCAACTTGGATCAAACTAAGTTATAAGTGTTATAATATTTTAAACCAATCAGTTACGTTTTTGTCAGCTGGTTTTCAAGAAAAAAAATTGCATTGGACATCACTCTTTGCTTTTTGCACTTTGCAGATGACAATAATTCAGACTAACACTTAGAATATGAAGTACAAATGATATAATCAGAAAGCTCTAGAAATATCTTCAAGGAGACAGAAGTCCAGTAGAACACATCTTAAGTCATAGCCGAAACATTAAGTATAGTTTGTTACTTGTGCAAGTTGGTTCCTTGCAAGAGTTCAGATTACTGGAATTTTTATTTTAATTCATAGATGCTTGAGTTTCGGTGACTTAGACATCCTAATTATATATGCAGAGTAATGTGCTTAAAATGTTAGGAAAAATCTAGATGCTTTCCCACGCCTTAGAGCAAAATAAAATTTGGTTTGTGGGCCATGAAAAGTCGGACATTGTTTTCTTTTAACCCACTAAGTAGCAACCCTGTCTCAGCAGTGTTTTTAAAATATGAAGTTTTCTTTAATTTTCCATAGCTGCCAAGACAATTGGTGTGAATCCCAAAATCAATAATATGAACCAAGGTTACAAAGCAGCTAAGTATGACCTTCTGTGGATATGTGACAGTAATATTAAAGGTAAGGTAGATTGCAATATAAGTGATCAGGCCCCAGTTGTTCAAAAGGTGGATAATGCTATCCACCGGATAAATCACTGTCCAGCGGATAACAGATAGCAAAACCAATTGCGTTATCCAGTGGATAGTGATTTATCCAGTGGATAGCGCTATCCACCCTTCGAACAACTGGGACCAGAGTAATGCAGTTCAACATTCTGACCCTAGAACCCTTGTGCAGCATCAACACAATCTTGGTCACTTGCAATCTCAGTACAATGCTTATTGCTTACAGGTGATGCCCTTATGAAATGCTCTCCCTTCTGGAGTGGTTAATGCACCCTATTTGGAGTGCTTTATGAGACTAGCACATCCAATTGTTGTGGGTTATTATAATTAAGTATGGAATATTATCTATTATTACACGACTCAGGCAGTCAGAGGGCCAAGAACTAAAATCAACCAATCAAAATGCTCTATTGCCGGTCCAATATTCTCTAAGTATTGGACCGGGCATTGTCCCGAATGTCCCGAGTGAGATTTGAAAACCTTCAAAGCTTTCTTCAGTCGTATAATAAATCTCTTATTAACCAAGCTTGCTCGGGACCGTGCTGCGACAATATCGACCCTCTGTCTTTTTTGTACGGACCTCGCTGTGCTCAGTCCGTACTGTCAAGACCTCGGGCCGATATTCTCCCAGTACGGCCCTCGCGCTTGGTTAATAAGATATATGTCTAGATATTTGTATTTAGTTGTGCATTTGTACTTATGTAATTAATTAATTAATTAACTCATTTCTATTAATTAACATCCTGCATAGCTGTATGACTTTTTAAGGATTACAATGAACAAGATGACATGAGTCATTAATTTTATTCAATCATGTACCTGTATTTTCAGTCCATCAAGGAACCTTAACAGAATTAGTATCACACATGGGACCAGGTGTAGGGATGGTTCATCAGGTACTAAAATAAAGTAAACAATAATTAGTTTATTGATAGGTTAGTAGATTTATTTAATAATTTTCTTCCCTTCCTTTCAATTTTGCAAGAATGCAGTTGTTTCTCAAAATGACTTCTATGCAGAAAGTGTTTCTTAAGTCTTTGGTCAATGGCTGAATGATGGGATTCCGTAGGTTGTCCAATAGAAAAGAAAGGTTCTTCTGTCCGTGGTTCTCATGAAAATACACAACAGATTAATACATTAGATGACTGTACTCAAGAGTTTAAGCTTTGTGTACTCAAAAAGCACATCATCACTACAAATTTGTTGGGTGGTGGCATGTTCAGTCACAAATCAGATTCATTAACAACCATTCTCTTTGTTTTCCAATAGATACCCTTTGTCACCAACTGTATGGATTTTGCTGGTTGTGTAGATAAGGTGAGAAAGAATAAAACAACCCTCCAAGTTTTTTTTTTTCTTTAGTGGCCATTTGGCGACCAACTCTTTAGGTTTATTTGCCAAAGGATTTTTTTAGGCACAAAAATATCTTAATTGGGTTGTGTTGGCTTGCAACGGTCGCATTTCCTGTTTAACAAATGATTTGACTACGTGCATGCGGTTTCATGTTACTCACATTTACTTTCAAATGTTCCATCCCGATTTTAACTTCCTGCTTTTCCATTTATTTTAACCTGAAAATATATATTTGTTGGAATTATAACAGTCTTCCCAGTTCAGTCACACATGCAGTTTCTGAGGACAAACAATGAAAAACAAATCGATTGTGTGCTGATTGTCACGTGTTACAAATTAAGAAAAATGTCACGTACTAGGCTCAGTGGAGCAGAACAATATTTTAGCAGAAATCCCACCAACACAAGTGTTCATTTGAATGAATATCAACAACTTCGTCTCATTATCAGCAGAGAGGATCTTATCATTTCAGTATAATTCAGAAAATATTGATTGTCATTTTGGTTTCTTCAAGTATCCATTTTCTTTGGTCGCCAACTTGGTGACTATTTTCTGAATCAAGTCACCAGTACGAAAATTTTAGTTTCCATGGCACCTAAAGTGGTCGAAGCTTGGAGGGTTGTAAAATAATATATCTAATAGTCTTTTGTTTGATGGTAATTCTTCAAGTAAACCCCCTTCCCTCAGTGGTGACATCCAAAAAGCATAGCTAATTTGTGTGTCCAATGTTGTTGCTTGTCTGGCGATGTGCTCTTTAATGATGATAATGTGAGTAATAAATAATATGAATAATACTATGAGATGAGTTAGGACTTGCAAATGTTATTATCCAATCGTTTGGTGTTTCCAAAGCAATGTTAACAAAGCTGTTTTAACATGTCTTAACAGGTGTACTTTGGTACCCAACATGCATTTGTGTACTTGCTAGCTTATAGCCTTGGTATGCTTTGTGCAAATGGAATGTCCAGTCTCTACAGTAAACCCCTTTTGGACGAAATAGGTATGCTGCACATTAACTACAGGCAAATATAGAAATCTCAAAACCTTTGCAGTGTTCCAGATACCAAAAAGGGGGAGTCACAGGTCAGAAATCCCAAGAGTAAATGCTTCTCAAACATCCAAGGTTGTCATTTAGGTTTTGGACAGCCAGGGTGTGGAGGCAAAGTCATGCTCACAGTTAGTCAATTTGTCCGTGCCTTCCCCTTAATAAAAGCCCTCATGACTTTATTGCTGATCTGTGACCAAAGCTTTGTTGATTTGTGTTAAATATAGGTGGCTTAGAAGTGTTCTCTTGCTATATAGCAGAAGATTACTTCATATCAAAGGCTATATTCAAAAGGTAAGTGACTTTGTGTGATTGCAATAGTCAAAGAGCAGTTTTCAATTGAGTCTTGGAAGTAATTACTCAATTCTTTGTTTGTTTGTTTGTTTGTTTTTTGAAAAAACTTGCATGAACTGTTAAACGACAGATGCAAAATTACAACCAGTTGTGACTTAGTCACTAGCATTTTCAACTGCCAGTGGTTGCCATTGCTCACTTTGCAATCTGATTGGCTTATAGAGCCAAGTTGTGAATTAGTTCAATTTGTGATTGGCTCGGTCATTGCTTTGGTTTTGGTTTTACGTCACACAATCAAAAAATTACGTCACGCAATTGACTCTAAACTCCCACAAATGTGACGTGGTTTAACCTTTTAGAAGAATTGATGAAATGTCAAAGGAAAACTTGCCAGATGTGAAACTCATTTCCTGCCTCTGTCGAAGTACATTATCACTGTTTACTTTGTGTTTTGATTGTTTTTCGGTTTCATAAATTTTACTAATGGTAGTGCCAATGTTATACTTTATTAAAGGGGCATGAAAGTTGTTCTAAGCTCTGATCCAGCCATGCAGAACCCCACGTACTATTCACTTCTAAGATACCAACAAAGAATGGTCAGGTGTGTTTATGTTCCTTTCTATAGACTGATTGATGCAAAATGTCTCCTAATTCTTTCCTTATTGTGTCAAATGTAAAAGACAAGACAAAACATACAATCTATGTTTCTCAGAAGAAATACACCATCCTACTTTTACCTACGAAGAGCCAAAATGAGAATTGGACCCTAAAGGATTCAGACTGAAATAGCCTTTATTACTTTCACACCGCATTCCACTCAAAGCATCTATTTCTTGGAAATAAATGCTCCCTACCAGTAGATACAAAGAGCCAAAACAATAATTGGTGACCATGGTGCTGGACACCAAAGGATTAAGAATTGGATATAGTCTTACTTTCTCAACACACCCCATGCATGCTACTCCCACCCCTCATAGCCATGGTATAGCATACTACATTGGTACTGGTGAGGTGACAGTGGTAGAAATGCTAGCAGTTATTTAGTTTAAAGGGAACCTCCACTCTTTTAGTAAATTCACTTATTTCTGGGATTGCACCATAATGAGATGCATGCTCCTTATGATAAATGTCACTGAGTTTCCTGTTAAGTTTAAGTGTCACCTAACTTATTTACGGAAGTAGGGCTAGGGTTAGAGTTTGAACATATAGAGTTTTAACTGCTATATCAAACTGGAATTTGTATATACCCTAAGTCCCTGAAATGTAAAATCCAAATTCAACTGCCAGAAAAATTATGTTGTTGGCAGGAGAAGCCAATAAACTTTGTAGTTCTTGTTGCTGATGAAGCCAGTGTTTACCTATATATCAGAGCTATCATTATCTTTTGAAGGCACCTGTGTCATGGTTCTTCACACCTGTGATCATTTCAGTTTCAGTTTTCAGTTTTACTGGATTCATTAAAAGTACCCATTACAAAAGAAGTTAGTGAATATCTAACAGTATACACTGTACTTCAAAATAGTGTAATGAGAAAGCCCAAAAAGAAACCATCCAGGCTTATATTATTTGTGCTTCCCCTTTATTTACATGATATCAAATAAAAGGTGCATCTGCTTTGTTAAATGTGAAAAGGGATAACATATAATTGCCATAGAAAAGAAAAACAAATAAAGAAATAAAAAAACAAAAGTTATTGTGGCAACAACAGAGAAGTTCAGTTGAATATAAGTACTATACTAACGCACAACATATGCAGCCCTGCTAGAATGTGCCAGTTGCCGGCAATTTGCCATTTATAATTGAATAATTGGCTCTACTCTATTTCACCATTTGAAGCCCCTTCCACTTGCTATTTGTTTTATCCTGCCTACCACCACAAACATTTAAAAGAGCTGCATACTATGTTGCATCCCTCATTGACAGCTCTGCATACAGAGCTCAGATCGATACGAGGATTCAAAATTAATTATGTCGGGTATTCTGTTGTTATAGGTGGACTAGGCTGCGTCTTACTATGGAGCCATTCCCATCTGTACTGGAGCCTCTTACAGAGAGTGTTGTGATTGGCTTGATGGCCTGTTGGGCAGTGTCACATTTATGGGAGTTCAATGCTATATTTTGCTTCATCAAACACCTGCTGTTGTGGTTTTTCTTGGATTATATGTTACTCAGAAGTGTTCAAGGGGTGTGTTTATTTGATGGTTCTTTGTTTATGACATGGTACTATTGAATCGTACTCCTTCTAATGTTGTTAATTGTTTTGATGTATGCAGCATAAAAGAAGTGCACTTGTGTTTCTTATTTAGTACATTAAGTGTAAAGAATAGGCAGCGAATATTCTATTTCAATATGTACCAATATATGAGATTACTTGAGAGGAAATAATATCCTTTATATAAACTGAAAGCTATGCAGAACAGTGAGGATGGTTACCCCCCCAAGTAAGAATAAATAGTTTTTAGGGACTTTAACATTTTGTTCTCCCTTATTTTTCAGCCAAACTATCCTTTGCCACCACTTTGGAAGCTGTTTTTAGCTTGGCTGTTTCGGGAATTTTCATGGATAGTGTTCTTTCTCCAAGCAGCTTGTGGTCGAGAAATTAAATGGCGGACATCACACTTTATCCTTCAGCTTGGTGGCAAAGCTGAGAGGCTTCAAGAGAAGTGTCAGGATATCAATAATCACTGCTGTTAATGTTGATCATCAAACGATGCTTAGATATTCTAAGGTCTTCTGTTCCTAGGTTGTTGTTGTTCTTTTTTATTTGGGGGGGGGGGGGGATGTTGGGGGGCTATTGAGAGGTGTAAATTTCTTAATGCTGCACTGGACAGTCTGTAACAGTTTATACCTCCCAACAATGAAGTTCATTGTATTATGCAGAGGACTTGCGCCTCAGGATAAAATTATATCTTGTGCCTTCATGTCAGTTGTTAAATCTTATGACTGACTCAAGTTTTGAAGACAATAATAGTAAAAGGAAGAAGGGCTAAATGATACCACAAGCGAGGTTGACTGTGGCATCTTCTCTGTGACATCTTCTCAATGTTCAAAAATTATGAAAATCTTAAAATTTTATTTGCACAGTATTTGAAGGGCTCAGAGCTAAAGCATACTAAGTAACTTTTTTAGTGTGATTGGTCATTTTCCAAAATTGCGACCAAATTTTGTGCAGTAAACAGTGATTAAGTTGGGGAATTACCTATCCCAAGTGGTGTGAAGAAAATAACAAAGGAAGAAATATGTCCAGAAATGCAAGTAATTAGATGCATGCCGATTTTGATAGGCATCATGAAGTGTCCCCTTGCTCTTCTTTGCAACTTCAACATCACTTGTGTCCAGAAATACAAGCAATAAACGTCCCAAAGTGTCCCCCAAACTGTGCTTTTTAACCCTTTCAGCCCCAAGGGGTGCCCCAGTGACGAGTAAAATCGTCTGGCGTTAGACAGAGTGAAATCTGTAAGTGGCACTACTGGGAGTGAAAGGGTTAACTAAACATAAACAGTTGCATTTACCCTAACCCAGAAATAACCCAAATGCAAACCCTAACCTTATTGTCAGAAATAGGCACTAGACGCTTCGACTTTTTTTTATATATATATATAAACAATATTTATTACAACATTTGCTCTAAGAGCAAAAAGAGCTCATCTAGAGAGCTTATGCTGATTACATTGCATAACAGACAAGGTGACGATCCAACCAAAAAAACAAACAAACAAAACAAACTTAGACTTAACGAGACACTTCATGATGGATATCAAGATTGAGCATGCATCTAATTACTTGCATTTCTGGACAGAAGTGGAGAAAATGTTTTGGGGGCTTCTTTTCATCGCATTCCCGCAATATTTGGCATACATCATGGGGAAGTTCACCCCACTAAATACCATGCAAAAGACACTAAGGATGTTTCTACTGCAAGCCCTTCAATTAGTGCAGCATTCATTTTGGGAAACGTTTGTTGCAAAGTATGTTTTTCTTTTACAGGAACAGTGGTAAATAAATTATTGCATTTCAACATTATACAAATTAGGTTATTGTTGCAGAACACAGGCATTGATAGTCTGGTTTAAATCATTTTAATTTATTTGTCAAATTGAATTTGCTTCATTAGGGGTTAAAACTGTATGAAATAATGTTCACAATCAAATTTGTTTGACATTGTTTTAAAGAAAGCCTCTCTCTCAGAAAAAAAAAACGAATTTTGTAATTGCATAGTTTCACTTCCAAAATTCCCTGATGCCGCAATCTTGAATAAGTGAGATGTATTACGGCTGTGCTATTGATCTGACACAAAGTGCCTTTTGCGTATGATAGGGAGCTTAAGCTAAGGCATTTTGAACAATGGATGGCAAAAAGAAAGGGAAGCGTTTTCCATTTTAACCTGCATTGACGCAGCCACTTTTGTACTGCTCAGCATCTTTACTTGAATAGAGAGGATTTCCATGAAATTTTTGGAAAAACTATTGTCCAAGAATAGGAAGTCCACTTCTGGTTGACATCCATTGCTAGAAAACACCTGTGCTTGAGCTGGCTTATATCAAAGGGGCAACTGTAATGAATCACAACTATTCAAGAGATGGCAGTGCCTAGGAAATTTGAGAGTGAAAATAAGCAATTCAAAAATCATTCCTTTTTTCTAATGCAAGTGCTTTCTTTGAAAAAAAAAATTCAACAAACAAATTTGAGGGTAAGCATCATCTCCTGTGAGTTTTTATATTTTTGTAGTAGTGGAGGGTCCACTGTTATATTTCCCTTGCTACATGAAAAGCTGGTGGCAACCTTACTGAATTGCTGTATGTTTGCCAATTGATGATATTAATTCATTTATTTCACAGTAAGTGTTATGTATTCATAGAACTTAAAGGGACTGTAGTTTTAAAGAAACATTTTTCATAAAAAAAATGAGGTTAAGGCACTACTTTCTAGCAGTGTCTGGTCAGAATTGCCATTTGGTTTCTAATGTCCTGAACTAGCATTTTGGTTATTTACAGCAAAAGTATTTAAAATCAAGTCAATGGAAATTCGTTTTTTGGTTTTTGTTTGTTTGTTTTTTTCTCTTAGGGATCATAACAATTTCGATTAAACAACCCAATGATACACTGAAGGTGCTCTATTAAGCCCCTGTCTTTCATAAGTTCCAGTCCTCTCCCCTCTCCAACAAGGTCCCTTTCCCCTTTCCTTGTTCTAATAAAGCCT
>BLFK01001035.1:91303-127530 GCA_014634185.1 Astreopora myriophthalma | reverse complement strand
CAAGAGAAAGAAAATATAAAAAACATTCTTTTGGCTTTGTCATTCCATTGCCCTAACTTTTGGAACATTGCATGGGGAAGGTTCACCCCATAATTTTATTACCTTATTAGGTGGAAATTACCCGTGATTTTGCGAAACGACCCAGGAAACCATACAAAAGTCATCTACATCGTTTTTGTCCAGACTCCTTCAATTATTAATCATAAAACAAGGTGTTGGATGATACCTAGTGACAAAATACAACTGCTTCAATAGCTCTGGACATGTGTTTCAAGTATAATATATGACATTCTCAAACAAACAAACAAATAATGATAATAATAATAATAATAATAATAGTAATAATAATAATAATAACAATAACAATAATAACTTACTTTCATGGAATACCCTGATTTTAAACTAGACCCAGAAATATGCCATTTGGTACATTTGTTTATTCCAACAACTGTGGATAATAATCAACAATAAAACCTTCACAAAACATACTCTTCCTTCATCCTGGATGCAAGGTTTCCAAGATTGAAAATATTGCACTAATGCACTAAGGGAAAACATACAAAAGTGCAATTTAGCAATGTGATATCTGCAATAATTTACCCAGTTACAAAATGCTTAAGTGATTGTTTAGAAAACATCTACACCCCTTTCAATGATTTTAATTTTGGTTTCAACCAACTCAAGATCTGGTTGCAAACCTTTGCAGGGGTTACTGACATTTTCTGGAACCAGACAATACAAGGCAGGTAAATGAGAGTACATTTTTATGACTAGAGTAGAGTAACATTTTTGGTATGCTGTCCTGAAAGAGGAAACAACATTGAAGAATACTCCTTTGAGGTTTAATAAGTTTCTACCCATTTGGTCTACAGTAGGCAGGGCTGTCGTAAGTTATAGCACCAGGTATATCAGCCCGACCCTGACCCTGCCTAGTGTGACATAGCTTCCCAAAATAAGTATACACCGAATGCATAAATCACTACCAATTAATGATTCTTTTATTACCTTTGTGCTAATTAGCTTCCCTAGCCTCCTCAGCATGCACAAAAATCAAAAGAACTTTTACTGAGTCTAATTATGATTTATAAAAGAATAATAAATAGGCCACCATTAAGCATTCAGTCTGTGACTCCCCAAAAGAATGACTGTGTGGGAGGCTAACTTTGAGAGTTTGTGCATGTAATAAGACATTTGCTGTTTTCCCTGGTTACTTGAATCATTTAACTCAAACTTAAAAAGTCACTGACAGCCCTTAGTACATTTACATTTTTGAGGTTTTTCAAAGTACCACTGAAGTAACAGACTTCAACATAAAAAAAAGTATATTTCCTTTCTAGAGTTGTTGACTGTTTGCCTGAAGGCAAGGGGATGATGGCTGTGAATTACACAATGTTACCAAAGTTACCAAACAAGTGCGAATCACTTCACAAAGTGCGGAGGTATAGAGTGGTCTGAATGATCCATCCA
The DNA here is from genome assembly GCA_014634185.1 of Astreopora myriophthalma. Lineage (NCBI taxonomy): Eukaryota > Metazoa > Cnidaria > Anthozoa > Scleractinia > Acroporidae > Astreopora > Astreopora myriophthalma. The sequence goes on along the minus strand of BLFK01001035.1, from coordinate 126,063 downwards.
CTGTACTCCACTTTGACTTTGATGGGTACAGCAAGACTGACAAGTACAAGAACAACAACCACTTATATAGGTTTGATTTGCACCCTGTCTGAACTGGAACCAGATGTTTAAAATGTGGTGGTGCAGTACAGTAATGACATCGGCTACAAAATTTTTATATGCCCACCTACATGGGTTTGTTCTTCTTAAATGAGACTTGAAGGTGTGTGTTATGCTCCTGAAGGTAGTATCCATTCAAGTTCATAACAGCCTTAACTGCCTCATCATGTCTGATCATATTGACAAATCCATACGCAGACCCCTCCTTAGCATGTATGGACAATACTGCTCCATGCGGTGAAAACAGGCGATACAGGAGTAACTCGTTTAAAGTGTCCTTTTCCACCTTAGTCGGCAAACCATATACGAAGATACATGGACAGAGTTGATGATCAGGGGGGGAGCTTGGATTAAAAGGTGAACTCAATGCATTCATTGCTATGTCATTGGGTGGCCGGATCATAGCATTGTTGCGGAAGTTTATACCGGGGGTTCCAAATGGGGAAAAACGGTGGTTGGGAGCTTCATGGCGAATGGGGCCTACACCTCCTACGTTCAGTGAACTGGACAATGCCTGCAGAGCCTGCGGTCCTTTGGGTGGGTTTGCAAAACGAACGGCCAAAGTTGTAGCAACGCCATCATCTTGCAAACTCATGCCGTTCAGGGCGTCGATAGCCGCCTGCGCTTCGGAGCGTCTGTCAAACCGAATGAAACCAACACCACGGCTTTGGCCGCTTTCAACGGTCAAAATTTTTGATGAAATGATGGTTCCATAGACTCCAAACCAATTCCTGAGGTCATCTTCCTTCACATTCTTTGGCAATCCGGCGATATAGAGATTCGCGTTTTTTATTTCTTCAGACGATGGACGAGCGTAACTTACCCGAATTTTCTTGTTACTCATTTGTTTCCCATCAAAGCTTTCGATAGCTCTTGCAGCTGCAAGTTCGGTGTTGTAGTTTACAAACGCATAACCCAGACTGACACCGGTTTTATCCCGCATAAGCTTGACTCCGACTACAGTCCCGCATGAGCCAAACATGTCTCGAAGAAAAGTTTCTGTAATGTCCGGAGGGATGTAATTGACAATAACGTTTTTCTTCTCTTTTCCATTCGTGATACCGTTTGCCGCAGGAGGCATTTCTGCCATGTTTATCGCCGAGCGTTGTGAAGAAGAAACAGCACAGAAAAGAAAAATGGCGGACCTTCAAACTTTCTGAACCCCCCGGAGAGGCACATTTTCTACCCAGTCCTACGCGCGCTCGCGATAGGCATGCACCGTGTGCTGGGAATTGCAAAATGGTGAAGCATGTCTTTCCACTCTTGCAATGTTTTCTCACTTTCCCCAATAGAAAATTCTTCAATTTTTTTCCACAGAAAACTAACACTTGGGAAGGTTTCATTTGATGGGAGGGGAAGGGGGTGATGTCAGGCTGAATTAAAGAATTTATACCATTGAGAATGTGCTATTCAATCCTTTAAATTTTACGAAGCATTCATCTGTCACTTGATTCCTTATCAAGACCATTCCCCTTACTAAGAAATTAAACTGTGATTTTTTTATCCTTTGCTCACACATCTATTTAAGATTAAACAAAAATTTCACTGTTGATTACATTTGCCACCTCCTTTCTTTGCAAGCAAATTGTAATCAAGAGCTTTGCTTCACGGTGCATAATTAAATGGCACCCAATAATGTAATAATAATAATAATAATAATAATAATAATAATAATTTATAACACACAGTTTCTATACAAAATATTCAACTGCACCTTACATAAGATTATAACAAAATGAAACTTAAATTTACAATTTCAAAATACCTAATTAAATGCCTTACTAAATAAACAAGTTTTAGGTCTACTTTTCAAAGTAATTAAACTAGAAATGGACCTCATCGAAGATGGAAGCAGATTCCAAAGTCTGCGGGTGGCACAACTAAACAATCTATCCCCCAAAGTCTTCTTAGTTCTTACTATTGGTGATCTTAATAAAACACCAGGGTCATGTGATCGTAATAAGCTACATGTAATTAGTGCATTTGTGATAAGTATCAACTTGATGGAAGCATAATGTTGTTCTTGACAGCAGCCTAAAAGACAGAAAAGAAGTCAGATGGTCATGCAATAAATCAATAGTTTCAAGATCTCACCAACACAAGTTTCAGCCTCAAACTGAACATAGTGCATTTATACTGTCACCCCTAATCCGTACTACATCACAACTTAACATTGAGAACAGTGAGGGGTGGGTGTTTCATACATGTTGTGTGAAGAATGCTCCTTTTCAGACATCATCTTGGATATCTAAAACACAGATAGATGGGAAAAATCACACCCACCCTGTTGGACATTTTCTACTCTCCCCAGGTTATAGCAAAGATCCTGTACTGTCATAGCATGAGAAATGGAATGTAGTTATTGTTGTCAATGATCATTTGGTGTAGTGTGGCCCATTGAGAGTAATCTATTGTTTGTGAGGTATAAAGGCTTTAGAGACAACTTAATCAAGTGTGTGCCATGCAACTGTGTGTAATAAATGTTTGTGCTTGTAAAGTTTGCAGGTGAATTTGATATCTGGGTCCTACAGATCCCAAAAGTGCAACCACTTTTAATTAATTCACATTCTTTCATGCATGTGGACTATATTCAGTCAGAAGCTGAAGATGGCTTTTCTTAGCAAATAATTGGATAGTGGATGCATTTGAAAGAATGTGAATTAATTAAAAATGGCCATACTTTTTGGATCCTTGCTGTAAATATTCTCGCTTTGTGTTCAATATTCACCAGCTCATGTAAATCAATAAATACACAATTAGCTCAGCTCAAGAGAAGACAACCATTCACTATAATGTTGTCAGAAACAGCACACCATGATATATAATCATATGGGATGTCATAATTTACCTGCCGTCCATCCGTGATGTCTTTCCATTCCATAGAGGCAATACGTGGAATTGCAGCCACCAGAAGTTTCTTTGCATTTACAACATTAAACTTGAATGTAGCAATGACTGATTCCACACTAACCTAAGACAGCACAAGACAGGTCTTAGCCAGACAGCTGGGAAGCTGTGAAGTAGCATGCACACAGCCGGACATAGGTTTAGTTTGTCTGTGACGCAGGCTAGCTGTGAAGTAGACAGCTAAGAAACCCCTTTGCTCTTTGGATCAATCATCAGTGTTCTGTTTAGAACTAATAGCTCATAACACCTATTTTAACCCAATTCCTCAGGAAACTAGAAGGATGCTAGTATGTAGAGAGAAAAACCACAAAGCTGCAGCATGTCTATGAAGTTACTAAAATCACATAGCAGTATTAGCTTGCAATACAATAACTGGAGTTCTGAGTTACATGTGGGAAACTTACTCAAGCTTGAAATATTAATGAGAAATAACTTTTCAGCACCCTAACTCCTTGACACAATTCCATTACCCACCGGCTCATGATCATCTCTCCAACAATCATAGTCTGTAACCATAGCAATAGCAGCATAGCAAAGTCCTGCTTCATTTGCAAGAACAACTTCTGGGACGGCCGTCATGTTGATGATGTCCCCTCCCCACAACTGGAACATTTTGCTTTCAGCTCTGGATGAGAATCGTGGACCTTCTACTACAACATTTGTGCCTGAATTATGATGACTCAAATTAAGTTCCTTGGCAACTTCAGTTAAAATCTGATGAAAGGCACCATATACTATGTTAGTTAAAATAATGCTGACAAGTTCTTGGGAGTAGGGCTTCTGAGTTCCATCCCAGTAGGTATAAACATGTTTGATTGCACAACCAAAATTAAAACCCAAACCAGCAAGGGTGCATTTTTATAAAGACAAGTGGCTTCTATGTGAACACCTGAAAATATTTCAGAATGTTGATTGTGTAATGACAAATCACAGTTAAGTTCAGGATATGCAAACAAACCTCTACTCTGGTCCCAAAGGATTTTCTTTCTTCCTTTTAGACGAATTTTAACTGCCAATCGGCAACAATGAGCCATGACGTGGTGAAAGAGGAAAAACCTCTTGTTTCCGTCCCTGCAAATCTCACCTCCATGCAATGTTTACAGTACAATGTCTGACTGTTGGTTCTAATTGATGGATATTTTAACATCCACACAATTCAAAATATACAGCTGACGAGAAAGCTGATGAGCAGAAACAAACAGGTGAGAGCGTGATTGTCACGGGTTGTTTTTTTAGATGATGATTTCGAGGTGTTTGACATTTGGCATCTGCATGGAAGTGAGATTTGCGGAGACAGAAACCCTTGGCACTTACCGTAAAAAGTCATGTATAAGCCGCACTCTTTTACCCCAAATTTGGCCTCAAAAGTGGTGATGTGGCTTATCTACGAGACCATCTTCATTGGGAAGTCAATAACGGTCATAAATACCTCTTAAGACTTTTGGCTAAAATTTGTTTGAGGAGATGAACAACAAAAAACCTCTGGAACCAGGGTAACAAACTTCACAATCACAAACAAATTACCATTGCATTTAGTTTTCTCACATCTGCTTGGCTTTTACCTTGCGGCACAATAACATTCCATAAATATTTCTGATGTTCACAGTTTTCTGAGTTAAGTAAATGGATTAAAACTATACTATACAATAGCCAGAGTACTCATTTTTGTTTTTGCAACACTAACTTGAAAACTGTGCAACAACTAAAAGGTGTGGAATAACAATAACAAACCTTTCTAGTGTCAGGACAGTACGGTTCATGCATGGGGATATGACAAATCCCAATAGGACTTCCTTTTCTACCATCATAAAATGTGGAGTGTCTCTTATGTGTTCGATCTATGAATTGATCAGGAAAAACAAGATCTTTTGGCTTGTAATCTTCTCTTAAAGATCCACAGGCTGTTGTCACGACAACATGAGAGCAACCTTCTTCTTTGAGGGCATAAATGTTTGCCCGATAGTTGATATCTGATGGCATGATATCATGTTTCCTTCCATGTCTGTGAAACAAAAATTCAAATTAAGTCGGTAACAATTATTTTACTACACCAAATGTTCTCTTTTAAGTTCTCCCTTTGGGTTCCATGTTTATTACAAGCTCCACTTCATTTAAAACAGCCTGTTTTATTAACAGAATTTGAGCTTATCCACTCTTTAACTACCCCTTTGTGGAATATATATGATCTTTTACTTTATCTTTATTAGAATTATTCAGGCCATCTCAGCTGATGCAATGTCCAGACTAACTTAACAGACATAACTTTATAAAATATAAAAACAGATGACAATACCATGTGCAGATACCTAGACCAAATATACCACAATATTACACTGAGTATAAGCTAGCAAATGACCAATGAAAAGCTTGGAATTTTCCTGACCGTTCACTGTAAGTGCACCTACCTTGCAAGCAAAACACAATCCACTCCAGAAATTTTCCCAAGGACCAAAACATCTGATGGCTTGAAAAGGAAAAAGAAAACCCTTAAATTCATCTTAAATTTATACTTAAATGCACCTTGCGCAACGGGTGATCACATACACTGCACGTCACTAGTATCATGCATGCGTACCTCACCATAAGGTGTTGAAACTTGCTTTTGTTCCCTGTTTTCCAAAATATCAGGGTCGTCCATTCCAGATCCACCTATAATTCCAATCTGTAAAATCAAGTACCGGTATATGAAGATATTGATAATAACCATTATCAGCAATTATAATGATCAACTTATCCACCTTAGTAATTAGGGGATGGGGGCGAGGTGGGATACCCACAGTAAATTGACTCAGAGAACCTACCGTACCTTCCCTTGGGTAGGGATTTTGACAGATATTTTTTAGGGTCAGGAATTTGGCATGGACATATTGGAAGACCAAGAAAACCTGGATTTTTACATTCAGTGGGTGCCCAATGGTTGAGCATTTGACATTTAATAGGTGCCCTGGGACAATGGAATTTTTTCAACTCTGGGTCAGCCATTACCCACCCCCCTCATGCTTAACAATTGATGGGTGCATTAGTGAGTGAAAAATCATGTTCAAGTTAATTCAAATAGAATTCAGTAGTGTCCCCTTTCCATAACAGACTAAATGCACGGGATACTCAGTGCCAGACAGTTGCTGTGCCACTAGTTGTTCTAAAGGTATATTGTTGTATTTATGCATTAAGCATGTGGCCATAGCCATGAAACCTGTAAAGGCCAATCATCTACCTTTATAAGTGTAATTGCCTATTGAGCCTTATCTGTGTATGTCAACTGTGATCAAGCAGTAACCGCGTTATTCGTTCCAGCACGCGATTGAAACAGAGCAATTTTGCAGCTTAGTGTAGGCAAATTGTTTGCCCATCCACCCACTTCCTGTATATATAGGCAGTCTTGTGATTTGTATATAGTTTATACCTGATCGTCCGCCTTTGATTTAGTAGTGTTTGTTAGCGTTTATGGATTCTATTCTATATCTATATATTGTTAACTTGGTATTAAAATACCCCTCAGAATGAACCTAAGTGTTGTGAGATAGGCAACATGTCCTGGAATACTGTCCCTGAGCTTAAATATACACATATTCAGAATATTAGTTGCAAAGACAGTGACAAGGTGATAAAAGAGTTTTTCGTTTTTATCAAAACAGAAGTACGCACTGCACACAGGTAGCAAGAGCTGGTCGAGGCGAGCAGTGTTTAGACGTTTATTTATAAATAAAATAATATTTACAAGGGCAAAAGAATGAAGTCAGATTAAATGAGTTATTACTGTATCCTGTATCAAAAATAAGAAAAATATTTATAATATTTAGGATTAATAGAATTTCAAAATATAACCACGAAAGGTTTGCATACCTACCTTGACTTTTTGAGCCATAGTTGTTATTTATACTCTAGAGTGCTGCCACGCTAGAAAAAAAAGCGCGCGATGTCTGTAACAAAACGACAAGGCATTCTGTGAGCTTCCGCGACCACTAGCTAATATTACGGGAGACTGGATTCTAAATCACGAGACAAGAAAAATCGAGATGGCGTTGATTGCATTAAGGAGCTTCTGTGTTTTTGCAGCTATTTTTCTCGCGTTTATGGCTTGTGGCTCAGTGATAGCTGATCCAAGTGAGCGCAGAAATGTTTTAGTCATAATCGGAGACGATGCAGGATTTGAAAGCCAAGTTTACAATAACACGGTGTGTAAAACGCCGCACCTCAACGCACTCGGAAAACGAAGCGTGATCTTTAGGAACGCGTTCACTTCCGTGAGTAGCTGTTCACCAAGCAGATCAGCTATTTTAACAGGTGAAATATGAAAGCAGTTTTACAATCACTGTTGTCAACATCGCAATGATTTGTAATGCGCTGGCCTCCCCACCCCTTCCAGATCCCGAAGCTACAGGCATTGAGCGTGACCAGTCACGCAATCTGTAGCAAGCGTGCAGGCGGCATTAATCCCCGTTCTGGAAAATTTCTGTCTGCATGCAAGCTATGCAATCAGTTGCACATGCAACAATAATCTGTTGTGCATGTATACGTAGAAAGTTACTCCTATGCAGCCCAAGGTTGAGTGGAACCTTTTGAATGGGTTGGGTTGAATGCAACCCCACGTGCCGTACAGCAGGACCCAGATTCTGTGGGTGAGGTAAAAATGTGACTTTGAGACAGGTGGAGGGTGGTATCGCAAATATAGTTTTCTTCTAAAACAGCAGAGACTGGATTGTAAGGTAACGATATAACTCTGCTCATGGCAAGCCACCCTGAAAATGGTACCCTCTGAAGGTCCAAAATGATAATCTTACATCTCCATATGCCACTATGATTGACAAGAACGGAGATCTGATTGAAGAGTATCGTAACTAATAAGGGCCTGTGAACAGTAAAATTGGGAGGCTTGCTACAGGGTGGATGGTCTCCTTTGCAGCCATCTTTTGGGGAGTCTTTTGTGAGATCCCAAACAATGGCTGCGATGGAGACTACAGGATGGCAAGAGAAGCAAATTCTCTGGGAGACAAATAGAGAGATTAAAACCTTTGCAATTTGACTAAAATATTGAAAAACATGGTTTTTGAAAGACTATTATTTTACTGATTGCAACAGGTCTCCCACAACACCAGAATGGCATGTATGGACTCCACCAGCATGTACATCATTTTAACTCATTCAATGAAGTTAGGAGCCTGCCTTTTTTATTACAAAAAGCAAATGTGCGAACTGGAATCATTGGCAAGAAACATGTGGGGCCTGAAACAGTAAGTTGTTACAGAAGACTCTTGTTTATTTGTTTAAGCAAAACATATCTCAAGCAAGTGGCAATTCACAATAGCAAGAAGTAAGCTGCCATGCCAGAAAAAAAATTAAATCTTAAGATTCAAGATAATGGGGGTTTACTGCATTAATTTGCAACATCATAGAATGAAAGAGAAATAAAACAACAGAGTTTGGCAGGTCAAAAAATCATGCAAACCAACAGGTAAACATTTTAGGTTATTTATGGTTGGGAATGTTTTATTCACTATGAATCCTGACATCCTGAAAGGTCCTAAAATTTAATGCAGGCAAATGGTATTTTAATTTCATCCATTTTACTTTGTGGTCATTGATTATGGCCGGTGTTATCTACAACTCTTCTTCTAGGGACTGCAGTCAATGTTCTGGTGGTGAGTGAGGAGAGAAAATTGTACCATTCTTGTTGGCTGATTCATATTTGCTCCATTTGCAGGTTTACCCATTTGAATTTTCGTACACAGAAGAACATCATTCCATTCTTCAAGTTGGTCGCAACATTACCTATATCAAGGAACTGACTCGTAAGTTCCTTCAGGGGTCCCAGGATGATTCCAGGCCATTCTTTCTGTACATTGGCTTTCATGATCCTCATCGGTGTGGACACACCCATCCTGAATATGGTAAGCTTACTATATCTCGATTATTCTCTTAATTTGTCTCGAGAATATTTATTTCTATATGCATGTCAACACACATACCAACCCTTAGCTTTAGCATCTAATCAAAGGGGGCAACAAAGTATGAAATATGGATGTTAACTGCTCAAAGTCAATAATAATTTAGAAAAAAATAATTCAAAAAAAGCAATGAAAAGACTAGGAATTATTCATGGTTCAAGGTTATTGAGCTCTTTCATTTAAAAATTAAAATTAACACTATGTGTATTTCATTGTTACCCTAATGTTTTCTGAAAGCAATACGTAGGTTCATTTCAAAGCACAAGTTTGATTTAATTTCTCCTGAACCTCAATTCAAACAGTTTCATTCTTTAATCACTTCCAGCTGACTTTGTAATCGCCATAAATTTTGTTGTGATTAATCTATACAGGAGCCTTTTGTGAAAAGTTTGGAAATGGAGAGCTAGGCATGGGTCTCATACCCGATTGGAAACCTGTTCTTTATTCCCCTGACGAGGTAATTGTCCCGTATTTTGTACAAGATACACCTGCTGCAAGACAAGACATCGCTAATCAGTACACCACAATAAGTCGTCTTGACCAGGGGATAGGACTGATCTTGGATGAGCTTCAACGGGCTGGTTTTCAAGATAATACACTTGTCATTTACAGCTCAGACAATGGTATCCCATTTCCTACAGGACGCACAAATCTCCTTGATCCTGGTATGGCTGAACCCTACCTTGTCTCATCACCTTATGCACGAGAACGGTGGGGAGAATTAAGTGATGCTGTGGTGAGCTTGTTGGATATTGTGCCAACTGTGTTAGATTGGTATGATATTCGTTATCCAAGTTACAATATTTTCGGTAATAACGTGAAGTTAACAGGAAACTCTGTGTTACCATTACTCCTAAAAGAACCCTCAGCAGGCTGGGATGAGGTATTTGCAAGTCATAATTTACACGAAGTAACAATGTATTATCCAATGCGAGTTATTCGCAACAAGACCTTCAAATTGATCAACAATCTCAACTACAAGATGCCATTTCCCATAGATCAGGACTTATTTGTCTCCCCAACATATCAGGACCTTTTGAATCGCACAGAGGAGGGAAGACCAACAAGATGGTTTCGCACATTGGATCAGTATTATTATCGTGATCAGTGGGAGCTCTATGACTTGAGTGCTGATCCCAAGGAGCTGAAAAACCTGTTTGGAAAACCAGATTATTGGGATGTGTTCAAGGACTTGCACAACAAGCTACGTGTTTGGCAAAATATCACACATGACCCTTGGATTTGTTCACCAGGCAGTGTGCTTGAGAATAAAGGAAGGTATCCAAGAACAGGGTTGTGTCTGTCTATGCACAATGGGGTTTAATAAAGTTAACAGGCAGTTTAAGCAACAATGTGGGCATGGTAGCAGCACAAAACAACAGGTTTAATGAGGAAAAACAATATCTCTGCATGTGTGGCATGCATTTTAATATGTCATTGCCATTGTCTGCCAAACGACAAGGTGAAATGAACAAATATAAGGTTTTGCCGACAACACCACGAGCAGAGATAAGAGAATCCTTAGTGCTCTATCTTTACTGCCACACAGGGTTCCTACTCTGTTGGGAGTAAAAAAAATTAAGGACTTTCAAGGATACAATTTTCACTTTTCAAGGAGTCAATGCAGTGGAAAATCAAACCAATGGAATAGGTTTTTACCAGTCTTTTTTAATGTTTCCTGTTGTCACTTCTTTGCGAGAAACTTTTTCGTCATATTAGCTACTTGACAATCTGGGTTGGATGCCGTGATCAACAAATTTCAAGGACTTTCCAGCACCAAATGCAGTTCCCAAGGCCTTGAATTTTTAGTTTTGAAATGCAAGGACTTCCAAAGGTGCATGTGAACCCTGCCAACACTGTTCCTACTAATCCAGTCATAGGATACTCCAACCATGCTGTAAAGCATGAACTAGATGGAACAATCGCATGGTATCTAGGACAGCACAAATTTATATTTTGAAGCCATGTTTTTCTTGCTGTTGCTGTTGCTTAAACTCCCAAATGTCTTAAGTTTTCAGTTGGAACTCAAATGTTGGAATTCTGAGATTTGCACTAAATCAATAATTTTAGATGAGGAATTCCCTGATTACACCTTGTTTGTATCAACATTACAAAATAAGAAAAGAAACCAACTTTTAGTGGTACATGAAAGGCAGGACTTCAGTAGTCTCTATTATTAAAACAGTTTCTATTACAAAAACTGTTTTATGCACTTTTTGTTGTTCAACAGTAGTAAAAGGATAAGCAAATTTGTGACTTGCACGCTGCTGTATGATCTTTCCTTAACAATCACTTACACAAATTGAAGATAAAAGTTTCAAGATCAGGAGTCATAACCCTTTTGTTCTTGTGGAATGTATTATTAGTTAACAGGTTCATGCTGTTTTAAATAACTGTTATTTTATGGCTTTTACTGGACAATGGCTGTTACCTTCTGCGATTGCATATTACATGAAATAATTAAAAATAATTATTATTTTGTTGTCATGAATTTTGCTTTATTTTTACAGTTTTACAACACTGTAAGGTAACCTTAGCTGCTTTGTAAACACATCGGTGCAAAAAAAGAAGAATTTTAAGTTTAAGTTTAATTTTTTGTGGGTTTCCTCCTACAAACATAACAAAATAGGGCAGTTTGTCGTTAGGTTTGTTCCTGAACAGAGGATTAGATTTAAAAATTTATATTACTATTGGCAGTTTTAGATGCATTTATAGCCATTTCAGAAGACTTAAATTGGAAATTTTCCCAGGGAAAAACCTTGAAAATCCACTCCACGGGTCCTGCCTCCAAATTCCTCAGTAAATGAATGGGAACAACTTGGCAAGGATTGATGGCAGATCCATATTTCACTGATTCAAAGAAAACTATGAGGCTATTGATCTTTTCCTTCCTTTATCTGATCTTCTAATATTGACTATTAAGCTTGAATTTAGCAACTAATACCTCAGTGAAGTGAATGAATGAAACAACCTCTGGTTTCAATGATTAATGGATGGGTCTAATTTCAACTAATTCAAATAAAGTTAAGTGAAGGCTGTCAGTAGTTGTCATCAGTCCATAAGCAGAGGTAACACAATAAATACTTGACCTTGGCAAATCCTTTTTATGGTGGACTAATTAGGACAGCTCATCTGTATTGGCAGTTGACACTGTCGTAGCTCTAGTGCATTAAAGTCAAAAGGAAATTGTTTCTGTTCTAAGGCTTTTTGGTAAGTGGTCTCTCCTTTCAACTGACATCCTGGCATTGTGTTACCTGGGTAGGTCAATTAAATTCAAGACCCTTCAGACAGGAAGGCTAGCAAATATTCTTTAGGCATGACTCATTTTTAAGTCTTGGAAATGTGAAAAGAATCGATAACTTTGATACAACCTTGCCCCAAGAATAAAGAGCAACAAACTTGTTGAGGGTAAGTTTTCAATATCTCAAAGAAAAGTCACAAAGATCACATATGACACCTTGTTTCATACAGATTGCATATTTTATAGTGTGCCTCACAGAATGTGAATTTTAACTGAAGATGGATTTTTCCACCTCAGAAGCTGTGGCTACAGTGGATGGAGTTTCAGACAACCCAGAAGCAAGTTTCTGATGAATCATTCCTCTTTTGAAGCTAAACCACTAACCACAAACCACAAACGATGTTGATCAGCGTGGACTTATTAGATATTCAACTTGAAAAATGTTCTTTTCATTAGACATCTAAAAAAAGGCACTAAAATTTCATCATCGACTGAGATGGTTAATTACTCAATTATGTCCAGATTCAATCTAAGTGGAATTAATGTAAATACTCTTAGAGGGTTCATGTGTGTTGTAACATCCTTTAGAATAAATTATGGGCATTAGGGGATTATTTCAAAGAGGGCTTCCTCCCTGGTAATTTGCTTCAAGATGTTAAGGAAAAAAAATCCCCACGAATGACTTGTAGGTGCGGCTCCGATTATATGAGGCAAAATTTGAAAGATATGTCCAAAAAAACATTACCAAGAAGGTCCTTTCCATGGTCAACAATTTGTCAAGTACTATTTGATTGTCACCATTTGATGATACTTAATTATTATTTGTCAGAGGAAAAAATACTAAAAGCAAGAACATTGTCCCTTGTAGAACATAAGATCTGCTCAACCTTTCACTTTGATTTCAATCTACTTTTTTTTGTAGTTCTTTCCTTGCTTAGATAATTTTCTTAACCCTTTTATTGAAAGATTTGTGGTTTTTATGTCACTGTGGAGTTTGATAGCATTATGGTAAAGAGATCAGGCAACAGGAAACAAAATGTACTCAGCTCTTCTCAATTGCTTTGAGACATTTAATATAATTTGACATCTTTCGTCTGAGCTGCCAGTGGAGTACATTAATTGACATCTTAAAGCACAAGCAATTCTTTTTCAGTGTGCATAACCCTGTTTTGACAGCAAAAACCCAAAACGTGACTAGAACCATGGAAATTGCAAAGAAATGAGAAAAAAAAAAACTACATTTCTTAACCTTTGGGTATACTTTAGTAGCTTGAATGTTTTTCAATGAAGTCAACAAGAACATGCATTGAAAACCAAACACTAGTTGTCTGTGAGCAGAATCTTTTTTTTTTAACCCAATCAGTCAATTTAAGGAAAATAAGTGTAAGACAGAAATAATAAGCTTGAGACTGCAAAAGCATGGTGTGAATAACTTTGTCACATGCTAATGTGTGTTGTATATCCGTGTTAGGTTTTTCCTATATAACAAACTTTTTTTTTTGTTATATTTCTATTTACTTTTTTCCTCTTTCATTTTGGTTTGTTTCACTTTGGAGCAGTTACTGGATAACTAGTGAGCTACTTTAAAATTTGAAATAAAATTAATTTCCCTGCATGTTTGATGCCTTTTGCATCAATACATCAACTTCCAATCATTCATCTGTCATAGCATTTCTTACCTTCTTTCAAACATCTTTTGTTATAATGGGACAAATTTACTGGGTTATCAGGAAAAAGTATATAGAGGCTTTGCAGTTACCCAGCTAGTAAACTATAAACACAGCAAGAGAGATTTGCAGAAAAAAAAATGAGGAATCAAAGATTACATTCAGTGAAAGATATCTTGAAATCTTTCCATTTAATCTTTTGTGTGATATGCTTTGAAGGAAAGAAAATTTAAACCTCATGAATATTTAATTAAAAACTCCTGAACAGGAAAAATATTCAATTTATTCAATGTACACAAAAATTTCTTACACTGTCTGTTTATTGGAAGTTGCACATTTTTTGCCCTGTAAATTAATTTACTTTGGTCTCTGTAATGTACTATTCTTATGGGTTCATTCAAAGGAACTGTAAAGAACTTCATGCTTTTGCCTCCATAATTACTATACAGTAAGCAATTACATTTTCAGAAGGAAATTTTCACGTACAACAATTTTAGAAGGTCAATTATTTAAGCTGAGGAGGGGAACAACACATTGACAGATAAATTATATTCAGTATTTTACTGAACTGAAATTTCTTTATTAAAAGCACAAATACAAGTCAGTAAATTACCCCACTCTTTCCTCAATCTAGAATGAAGATTGATAGCTCTACCCACATTTCATTAACATTTGCTCTTGAAAATATCTCAGTATGTAATTACAAGGGGGCTAAAATTTACATTTTAGACTAGGCAGATGGTTATTTCTAACTATTATTGTAATTTTTTTACAATGCAAACTACTGCTGGAGAAAACGTTTTTACACTTGAATTCCATTTATTTCAGATTTACCTTTTGAGTGAAATATTTCCAAAATCTAAATTCGAAAATACTAAATTTTAATACTGTTATGATCTCTTTGTCGACCAAACGTTTTGGTACATTTTGCCACGAGAAGATGAATTTTTCCCAGCAAGAGTTAAATTCAACACCAAACAGCATTGAATGTTGATTTTGAGTAAGAAATTCTTCACACACAAAAAAGCCATACACAACAGATAAATTCTAAACTATTTTTAAGACAAGACAATAATTATTATAATAAGACAACCAATGGCAATGAATTGGCAAATGTTGGTGTTTTGAAATTTGCCAAATACTGCTATAAAATTCATTGTGGAAATGAAACAAAATCCACAATAAAATATAAGGCAAATTTTTGTTGCATTTAAACATGAATATTCAAACACTTATCTATGGATGATAGATCGACTGCTGTCTACGTCACCCAGAGATGAGCATTTGAAGGTGACATACCAAAATAATTTTATTGTCATCAAATTTCCTTAACAGAAACAGACTTTTTCTGTGTGACCAGAGTCAATTAAAATTTAAATTGAGCCTCCTTTTTACACAGACCAAACATCCTACAAAGGCTGTGGAAATCCTTTTAATGAAACAGCTCAAGATAAACAGGATTGGAATATAAATGAAAATTGTCATTACTTTCCTTCGATTAAATTTTTTTGCTTACAACCTGCTGAGTTTAAGAAAAAAATGTCTCAGATATAACATTACACCAAACCTGATTTTCCCAATTTTGGAAACCTTATTATTCAGCTAAACCATGGCAGGCATATTGGTTGACCAAATCAAGCAATGCAAGCCCACTAATTTACGAAGATCCCGGTTGTTATTTCATTTATTGACTGAAACATGTCTACACCAAATGCCGATGATTCCTTAACTGGCCAGCCAATGTGGTTTTACACCAGCAAACTTGCAATCTCACTATCCACTGCCTTCAAGCCAAAACTAAAGAAGCTACTTCAGGAAGAAAATGAACTCATGAAATCCTAAAATGATAAGTATGTTGCAATAAGTTTTTGCTACTGATATGCTGACTTAAAATGTGGTGGTTGATAAAACTTATTTTATGTGTGCTTGGTACATCCCTTTGAAATTCTTATCTCTGGCCAAAATGTTGTCATGTAAAAAGAAGAAAAAAAGTAAGGTCAAACCAGTTTTCCTGGAATTAAAATGCAGACAAATATGCTGTTTTCAAGGAGTTACACAACTGTCTCTTGATCACACAGACAATATGGTAAATCTGCAGTAAGTGTGAACAGAAAATTTAACCTCTAGAAAAATACCACCAAAATGTTTGCTTTTAAATCAGTCAAAAGCCAGGACTAGAAAAAGCATTTTAAAATCTTCAAACAGCACTGAGAATTCCAATTTCTTGTGCAGCAATTCTTGCAACTTTGCAGGAAAAAACAAAAATCAACATTCTTCAGCAAACAATCTCTCCTTTTCTTATAGCCTTCATATCTTCTTAAAGGATTTATTTTTCATTAAAATCAATATGTGTGGAACATACAATTCTATACGGAAGAAAATTTCCCTTATATTTGTCATTGAACTGTGTGGTAATATGCTAATGTATGTGGCGGGTATTTTGAGAGGAGAAAACGCTGAATTGCATGTCTTTTCCTTACAAAGAACACCATGGGAATCCATTATGGGTAAATTTGCAACTACAACACAAAATCTTAGCAAATGGTTAAACATTCCATAATGACTCTGGGTGTGCTGCATTTTTTGTCGTAAAATTCTTGACACTTCAGAAGAAATGTTTTCAGCCAAAATTAATAGATTTCAACTTAAAAGCAATTTTATGCCCAGGTATAGTCCACAAACAATGAGCTTAATTTTAATGAAATATTTCTTTCAACCAATCATGACATTGTATTCCAACACACCCAGCCTTGGGCCATCACTTCAAAATAAATTCATTAATTTCATTTTTCATTTTTTATTTCTTAAGACTTTGCCACAAAGCACCTGTATGGATTTCACTCAAAAGGATCCCTTTAGCCGCAGCAGCTGTTTTTCTCAAATATTTTCCCTGGCCACGATCTGGTCACTCAACCAGATAGAGAAAACTGAAATCAAGTTAGCAGAAAATTTCCCTGTTCCATAAAATATTAAATTAAGAGAAAAAGGAAAAAATAAACTTAATCATGCACATCACAGTCAATCTTTGATCATCTATATGATAAAGCTTGTGGCTAGGGAAATTCATCAATTTTTAAAGACATATTTTACCTCTGTTTATTCCTGTACTTGAGTCTTTTTCCAAGCAGATTTTCGATGTGTCCTTCTTGCTAGCTCCATTTTGCTGGTCGAACCAAGCAGCTGCCCACCTTAACATTTGGCAAAAGACCTACTGCACTAATTTCAAAACTGAGGAAGTAAACAAAACTAAGAGTAAACTGAAATTCAATGGCTCTGTTACTGTCTCAGTATGTATAAACTAAGAAATTTGTTGAAGTGCATTTACCTTCGAAAATTCTAAACACTTGCTAAAATGAGCAGATGAAAAAGGAAAAGATTGAACGAAAAATAAACACAAGTTCCCTAAGACAATTAAGATCTTCGACGAGAAAGCGAAAGCAATAATTTTTATCAAAAAGGGCGATTCGCGAATGTTATCTAGTGATTTTTTTTCCCAATCACCGAAAATTTTAACAAATGAAATTAGTAATATTATCTTTTTTTTTCGGATATGTAGGATAATAGCGCTCGCTAAGGGAGTAGTGAATTTTGGACGGGATCAAACAGAGAGGAAAATACAGTGTATGCAAAAACCACTCAAAACAAAAAACACCAACACTGAAATACACTGAAGGAAAATTTAATGAAAACAAAATGGAAGATCGTGGAAAACTACTCGATCCCAGAGGGAAAGAGCGATTCCACAAATAAATCAAAAATACAGGGAAGTATAAAGTAAACGGAAAAGAAATCGTGAACCACAGCTTATTATGCTGAACTGTCAAACGCCCAGAAACTTGCATCTCACAAAATGTGAGAAGATTCCAACGAGAAAAAAGCTCGAATTACCAAACAAACACTTTAGTGTTAAAAGTGAAGCTTTGGCCAAAAAGCATAACGAAGAAAAAGACCAAAACCGGCTGATGTTTTAGAATTCCGGCATACCTCGTACAGACACTTCTATTTACCTTTGTAATTAACACACAAAGTCAAAAACTAAAATTCTAAATTTTTCCAACTATTTTCAACGGTAGAAAGCCTTTCGCAGAGCGGCAAAAACGCTTTTCTTTGACTAAACTAAACCGAAAAGATGAAAGTAAACCTCCGAAGAATTTACGCAAAAAAGGGAAAAAATCAAAGTTAAATGCTAGCATTTGACGTCGAACGGAAGGGCGAAGTCGAAGATCGACTCGCCTTGTTTTCATGGCACTCTGGCATTGAATGTTCCTTGAGGAATTGGATTCAAGTTTTCTCAAAGTGCTCGCATATTATTGCTTTTTAACGTTTGGCGTCTTAAACGATACTTGAAGAGGTGGTTTATCCTCGTGTCCGGCAATTCGGTGTCCATTAAGGCCGGCGATCGCTTGTTGTGCATCATCGTAATTTTGCATGTTAACGAAGCCAAAATTCTGGCCTTTCTTGACTCGCACATCTGAGATCGCTCCGTATTTTGCAAACAGTTTGTACAAAAGCTTCTCTGGGTCAACTTTAACAGTTCCAGCGTCGTCTTTTTCTGAAGGAAGGCCGTACACAAAAACACAGTAACTGCCGGGGATGAGTGTGTTCGGCGCAAAGGTGTTGTTGTTTGGGTTTTGGAGAAAGGTGAGCGGTGAGTAGCGAAAGTTCGCGCCTTGATGATAAAGCGGCCCTACCCCGCTCGCGCTGAAAGGAGATCTTGCGTTCCCTCGAATTTGTGGCGGCGTTAAGCTGAGTGGCGACTGAAAAGCAAAAGGAATCTGAGGCTTGTTGCTTGGAGGATTGGCAAACTTGACCGTTAATTTGGTTGCTTCAGTGGGATTTTCACCCGGCAACTGCGCTCCATTCAGCGAGTCGATCGCAGCTTGCGCTTGAGAGCGTTTGTCAAAGCGGACGAAACCAGCGCCGCGGCTCTGCGAATTTTCATCTTTTAGAACCTTCGATGTGATAATCTCGCCGTATTTCTGAAAGAGCATCTCAAGCTGTTGCTCATTCATAGTCTTCGGTAGTCCACTAATGTATAGATTGGCATTTTTTATGTCATCGGACGACGGACGGGCATAGCTAACTTTGATGTTTTTCGACTGTACTCTCAAACGGTTTAACTCCCGCACCGCTTTTGCTGCATGATCTGGTTCCAAATAATTCACGAACGCGTAGCCAAGGCTGTTGCCAGACACTCGGTCTCGCACCAGTTTACAACTCGATACGGTGCCGAATTCACTGAACAAGTTCTTGAGTTCCCCTTCGCTCATTGAAGGCGGCAGATAGTTGATGATCAAGTTCGTCTTGGAATGGTTACCGTGGTCTGTGCCATTCTCCATTGATTCGCCGTTGATTTGGACGGGAGTACCTTCATTCATCTTGTCCAACATTTAAAAATAGGATAAAGCAAGAGGGGAAACTCTTGGAAAGATAACGAATAAATTATAAGGTCACCAAATGAACTGGTCGTCTCTTAGACTCAACCGAACGTCAAAAATTCGAATGAGAAATGAACTGTCAGAGATGGCGGCAAAACTTATTTATGTTCCACGTGGTTAGCCCTCTATACAATTCACCAATGTATTGCTACACCCTCTTGGTACAATAACAATGAGTTCATTGGAGGGGTAGGTTGAGGATTACTCTTCATCCGGCTTTATTTCGATGGAATTTTCCATCGTTTTGTATTGAGATAAGGCCTTCCTGAAAATACCTCGGTCGTATCAATGCACTCGATGCTTCAGCTTTCAATTTTTCCTTTTGCTGTTGTTGACAAAACGTGATGGGGTGGGGTGGGATGCTGCCATTGTTGCCGGCGTTAACAAAGGACCGGAAAATAGGAAATTGCAGCTGAATTTCACACGCTTGAAATCCTTGCAGCGGATGAAAATGTCTGATCTCCGGCTAAAAGGATTATTCCAACACTTACCGATTGTGACGAATTTGTATGTATTCAACAGAAAGTGAATTGGTGCACATAACAATTTGACAGATGCGCAGGGCCTGAGTAAATTTTCCTGAAATGTACATTTGTTTACAACTCTTGAAGTATTTTGATTAATTGCGCGTAGTGATTCCGTTGTTTACTTTGTCGTGATTCCTTTGAAAGCGTCGAAAAGCTGTTTTGTTTCACATTTCTTTGTTTGAACTCCCTTCGCTAGCGGGCCAAAATAGAAAGTGCACCGGTCTTGGGCAATATTGACGTTCCAGTTTGAAACTCTTTGCAGCTCCTTCATTTCCGTTGTTTACCTAGCAGTTTACGATCTCCTTTACTGTTCGTTGATTCGATATGTCACCTTACGCAGGAAGCTGTCAGCCACGTCGCATTGGCGTAGTAGTTTGTGATAATGCTGAAAAATGGGGAGGCACTACAGGGATTGGACAGAAGTACATCGACGCTTTCACAGGCGGTGAGTGCAGCAAAAACTCCAGTACCTCAGAAGAATGGCATATTTTCGGCGCTGTTGAGGGTGAAGTGCCTTCTGAAAAAGATCTGGATAATTTCAATGGCTTCATTCTCACTGGAAGCGCTAAATCTGCCAATGATGATATCAAATGGATCTACGATTTGAAAAAGTTTATCTCTTCGGCCGCTGCAAAGCCCTCGAACGCTCGTATCGTCGGCATCTGCTTTGGTCACCAGCTGATAGGTGCTGCGCTCGGTGGTGAAGTGACTGCTAATCCGTCAAAGAAGTTCGTACTACAGAGTGAGCAAATCACTGTAGATGAAAATTTGAAGGGAAATGAAATTTTGAGGAACGTGGCTGCGGACAACAGTGGCTCTCTGCGATTGCTGCAGTGTCATGGTGACTGTGTTTCCACTCTCCCCCCTGGAGCGCAGAGTTTAGCGAAGTCAGCGAGCTGCGAGCATGAAATGGTTCAATTTACAGAAAATATATTTGGCCTCCAAGCTCATCCAGAATTTACTGTTCAGGATTACAAAGAGCATCTACTCCCCGAGTTGTTAGCAAGTGGTCAAATTGACGAAAACGGGAAAAAATTATGCGAAGAAACTATTGCCTTACCCTTGGACTCAGTTAAGATGATGGCCAACTTAAAGAAATTCGTCTCCAAAGACGATAATTAGGAACTTAAACGGAAACATTAAACGATTAGCTCACCCGGAACTTTTCTTTATTACAAGGCGCCAAAAAGGTGAAACAGGTTATCAGTCCTAAGCATTTATTGCGAGACGATAAAATCCAGACAAACTCACTTGAAAAATCAACTTTAATGATACTCCATACCGTTTTTGTCTGGGACCGACCACTCATAGCGAACCCTTGGATATGTAAAATTGGGTGCTGCGATCCGCTGTTTTCCGTTAAGTTATGACAATAGACGCTACTAATAAAGAATGACCCAGTTGAATCGCAGTAAGATGTTCGGCCCAAAAAGGAGATGTTTAAACACTGGGAAATGAAACAAAATTCTCAACACTAGGGAGTCAAGCATAACATGATAAAAATTTTACCAGTCTCGTGTCGAATATATTCGTAAACGGAACAGTGAATTTATTGCATTGCCGTTTTCACACAAGAGGCAGACAGACAATCCATCTAGATAGATTATTCATCTGAGAGAGGGAGAGAGTCCATCTAAACTGTGTTCATTTTAAATGTATAATGTCTGATTTTAATCTCTGTTTCGATGTTTTTCAAAGATGAATTATCTATCTGAGGTGGATAGTACATCTATGGTTCGTCCCAAATTCACATCTGGCTTCGATTGTTCAGAAGCGGCTAATGCTAAACCAGGATGAAAACAGAGGGAGGGAAAGACTATTCAGGTCTGTTTTCATCAAATTGTCTTCATCTTTTGCATGCGACTGAAAAAAACATTTTGAAGAAGCTAGGCACCATTTCTTGCTTGGGATTCGTGGGCATTTTGGTGCAGGTTTAGGGAAAATGGCATGGAAATGGAAAGTGGGAGAGCAGAAAGATGAGACAAACAACAAGAATTAAGGGGCCATAAACCAAATAAGAAAAAAAAATCACAAAAAAAAGATCACTTATGGCCCCTTAATTTTTGTTGTTTGTCTCATCTTTCTGCTCTCCCACTTTCCATTTCCATGCCATTTTCCCTAAACCTGCACCACCTTCTGCTGACCCTATTCACTGTTTCCCCTGAAAATGAAGAACTTGCCCAGAAGTCCCTAACTAGCAGTACAACTTCTCCATATTTCTCCCACAGCATTTTCACAGACAGTTATTTTTAGATTGATTTTACTGCAAAGGCAAACTCGCACAGGAGCTAATGATCAGCATGGTATAATTATTAAAAGTTTTCCCATAGTTTCGAAAAAAAAAAAAAACATTCAATTTTGGGAGCCATGGAAGGTAGTTTTTGGCCATTTCTTTTCAATCAGACCAGGGCTACAGTTTTTGAGGGGAATGTAGGTTGTTAACCATTTAGAAGCAGAAACCGGTTGGTCCTCGGTTTGTTCAAATGGTAAGAGTGTTGGGATCAGCTTGTTCCATGTGTGCAATTCACTCAGATTTACTGAGAGTGTGGAACGCTTAACTGCTGAACACCCAGCAACTTATTTGCATGTCACTCAATAAGAATATACTGTAGTCCATTATATTCTGACTTGTTGTTCTGCAGTTGCTCCCCCGGAACATAAACAGTAGGAAAAGCGAATGGAACACAGATTTTCCATTGGGAAATTCAGGTTGGAAATTTTGGACTACCTCTTTAAATTTCGGGAAAGTGCTGGGAAATTCTTTGGTTGGGCACAACAATTCAATGGTTTTACCAGATACATTCCGGTCAATTTAATTTCCGGTGGTTCTTGGTAAATAGTAAACAACTGTAATCTAAAGCAGATTATGAATCATGTGATCAAGTACAAAAGAACAATCACTAGCTTGTCCTGAAATTAACACGATATTGACCAATGACTTGCTAACTGGCTAAACATCTCGAATTGCATTATCATGACCCTCTAGACCTGCAGTGACTGACTCCCACAAAATAGAAAAGGAAAAACATCCAGGGAGTAAGAAAGGTAAAAAAAAGCAGAGAAAAGGCTTGCCAGTGAAAGACTTGTAGGAAACAAACTATCTGTCGACTTGATTCAAGGAATTTCTCGCTTTTGCTAATTATTGCTCCGAATCATGTGACTTGGTGTTGAACGTCACGTCAGCTTCTTCAAGAGTTGTGTGACCAATTACATAACGCATGCACACGTCTGAGGTGGATAGTAATATTTCCTCTCACAAGTTGAACCATTGTTCAGACTCCAGGGGGACACGCTCTTCTTTGTGGGATGTTTTTGAAGCTGTGTAATAAACTCGCAGGCTGTTAGTTTTTTTTTTTTGGCTCTAAAACCACTTTGCTTTGCCTCCTGGTTTAAGACCCGACAAAACACTCCTGCTCATTTATTAAACGGTATTTTGACCACTTCAATCTATAACTTAAGGAGGCTCTGAAGGCTTTCTTGCAGCTTATATACAGGTAAGAACAATCCAACATTAACATTTGATAGCTGTAGTCACTGAAGCAAACTATAGGTAATCTTTTGACGGGGTTGTTAAAGTTTCCTTTGAGACGATTTGTGACATGTGTTGCCATGGTAACTATAAACTCCAAAAGACATGCGCCTAAAAGTCACTGTTATACAGTTCTTTCAAATGAAGTCGGTGACTTATCTATTTTAAATGTTTTACAAAGTATACCATCAGCTTGAACCTTGTTTTTCTGGTTTGTTCTATTTTGCATGGCATTGTAATTTCCGGTCATGAATTTTTTACTACTTGTGATTCATTATTTCATGCAAATCTTCGTTATTCATTTCAGAAAAACCATTAAGAATTGATTGGGCAACTAAAAAATCTGTCATATCCACTTTAAGCATCATTTATCATGTGCAGAATTTGGCTGCAGAAACTTTTTGACTTTGCTAACAATGAGATCAGCACACCTCTGGGGCAGTATAGTTTTTCAATGGGTACATGTTGAAATTGGTAGCCTAAACCCACACCCTCCACAGGCTTAATGCTTAAAGTGCCCCTGTTATCCAAAAAACCACTTCCTTTTTTCCTTCAGATTTTGAAAGTGTGTTTGCTTAACACCTGACTGGCAAAATTTTGAGCTTTGATTTTTATCCAAAGGCCGTTTACTTTGAGTGTAAGTTTTGGATTTCACGGTCCGCCATTACTCACGTTCAAAACTGACCGATTGGACCTCAGAGGGTTGGACCCAGGGAAAAGTGATGTCAGAGGCTCACTAGCTTAATTTCAGCGTGTGAACGCAGCTTATTATATATGCAAAGCGTGAGTTTAAAAGTCTGAAAGCCCAAAACCCCCGTCTTGCATATTAATTCTGCGGCGTACACACGTATTGCATTCTTAAACTAGTGAGCCTTTGACGTCATTTTCTCCTCGATCCAGCTCTCTCAAGAACATAATGTTAGTAATGGCAGACCATTAAATAGGAAAATTACAGTTAAAATAAAGAGGTGTCTTTTTGAAATCAAGGCTTAAAACGTGGGTCACTTGTTGTTTTGTTAACATAGTTTTGAAATCCAAAGAAAAATATGAATTGATTTTTTGGTCCCAGGGGCACTTTAACAATGCCTTCTATTCTTCTGTGCTGTTTTATCTCATTCTTACACCCTATTCACTTAAATTACGTTGTAAAGCACTTCGTATCAACCTATTAGAAGTCAATCATTAATGAATTATCTTGATGTTACAATTTAAGCTTGATCACCTTTTCCTTACTCTGGCTAGCTTTTGGTCAAAAGTAGATGTCACTTGTGCAGAAATTCACTCAACATATTGTTCACTTCTTTTGAATGCAAAGGAACCTTAAGCGACTGTTGCACAGTGACACCCTCCTCTTCAGTCAAAAGTTTGTTACTAAGCAACAAAGGCAACACTTTCTCTTCAAATTCTTCGCCCGTACACTCCGAGTGACACTGTATTCCAAGAATATTCTCGGTGAACAAAACCATCTCGTGTTCACACGAATTCGAAGTTGCAATACTCTGGGCTTTTGGGGGAAGTTCTGTCACGCATTCACTGTGCGACTCCAATACAGTTAGAGGTCCGTTCTTGAAGAGTTTCGAAACAGTGGCGTTTTCTTTCGTAGCCTTCACCTTTTCGCTTTTTAGGATAAATTTCCCAGAAGGATTTTGACCTACGACGCCGCCAAGCGCTTTCGCTATAAGTTGGTGGCCGAAACACACACCAACCAAGCGAGAAGCTGCAGGTTTGTTCGCTAGAGACATGATTAGCTTTTCTGTTTGTCTGACCCAGCCTTTGTCTTCGTTCGCAGAGTGGTGACTCCCGGTGATAACAAAGCCATGGTATTTCTCAAGATCTTGTTCAGACGGTAAATGGCCCGCACAAACGTCAAACCAACGCCATTCCTCTTCTGCCTCGACCTCACTTCTCAGAAGAGATTTAAAACGTTCGCCTATATAGTCGGTTCCACCCCACTTTTCTCCGTCTTCGCAAACTAAAACTCCGAATCTTTTCGATTTTTTTATATCGGAAGCCATTTTCACACTAGTTTTTAATCCGGAAATCTACACGCAAAGGTCCGTTGAAATGGCTTTTTTTCCAGACGCAGAGTTGGCTTCAAATTCAGGTCACGTGATAACGTTTTCACCGACCCGTGACAACGCAACAACGCAACAACGCAAATGCCATTTTAGTTGTTGTTCCCGCCAGCGGCCGCTAGAGAAACCCATGAGTTGAAGAGATGTTGCAAACAAAGAGAGGTCATAGTTATATCCCAGGAAAAGCCTTTTCTGAGCACATTAGAAGGGGCATTAGAAACACAATTGTGCAAAACGGTGGATACCATATATCTGTGTTTTTCTTTTTTGTTTGGAGACAGTCCACTTTTAGCGACCGTGGATACAACAAAAATGGCATCACGTGATCAGCATTTTGGAACCGCAGAGCAGCAAAAAGTTTTATCACGTGACCAACATTCTAAACCGCAGACTGCAAGCAACAGTCCGTGAAGAGGGCTCAAAAAAAGCCCTTGTCCACAGACCTCTGAAATGGATAGTAGCATACAAGAAAAAAAGCTATGCCTTACTTGTATTCTTTATATAAATACTTATGAGATGAGGACTGTTTTATCAGGTTTTAAAGGAGCTCTGTCACGCTATATTGGCCTTACTGTAGACTGCTAAAGGATGTCTTTAAATCAGTGAAAACCCAAAATAGTAATGCAGTTTGTTTAGGGAAGACCATTTTACTGCACGGAGACTATTTACTGTCTTCGGTTGTTACGGATGGCAAGGATGGAAACGGATTACATTTTGAAAAATTTAGCCTAAATTTTCGCACCTGATCTTGAGGACATGGCAACAATGTATTATGGGTGACTCTTCCTGCAAAAAATCGCTTGATATCCTCCTCGTAAATTTAAAAGAATGGTTTGGGCTTAAGTAAAGGTCATAAAGAAGGATTTCTGTGTTTTTGGCAGCAAACGTTCCGTGAAGCTCATGTACCTGATGTTTTTTCGGTGACTTGATAGCCTGTTAGGCCATGAATTATTAATGACTTTTTGAAGTTGTAAGCAGAAAATCGTATCACCCACACTTTTTCTGTACAACATTAGACAGAGCAATCCTTAATTTTAGTGCTATTCATTGCTCTGAAAGTGGAAAACAGTAAAAAATCACTAAGGACCTTTCTTTTCTGAGCCTTCTAATTGTAGACGGGTGTAGCCAGCCCATAGATCCATAGCCCTGGGCCTACATATTTTTCAGCTTTCTTTTTCATATGACCTATACAAATGTTAAAACAACAAACCACATGTATTTTATGATGAGACCTTGAGGTACTCGCCCTACAACAAGTCAAGAAGCTGACTACACTCTTCGTAGAACTCGAGTTTTGCTCTGTTTTAAGTTTCAAAATTGAAGTTGCATCATACTTTATTAGACAAGGTGAAGAGTAACAAGGGGAGGTGATCCAGTTTAAAAACATGTTTTAACAGATTATGTATTTTATTCATAATCTTATGCAGCTTATAAAAGTTAAAAATTTTAAAAAGTAATCAATAAGCCTCTTTAACCCTTTCATTCCAGCTGAAATATTCTTGTTGTTGCATTTGTTGTGCAATATTTTGTGAAATGAAATAGGGATTTTCTGTTATTTAATGCTACAAAGTGGCCATACATGCTCAAATTGGAAGGATAGTGCATGGGTAATTTTCAGGTTTCCCCATCAGGAAAACATCTTAAGAACCAAAAAGTAAACGTGAAGCATGAAAACATGTTATAATACTCATTAACTTATTCCCTGTAAATCTCACTCTTAAAAAGATATGAAGTATACTTTAACATTGATATGCCCAACTCTTTAACATTATAGTAACACATCATTTAAAAGATTCTTTAAAATCAAAGGAAACTCCAGGTTTCATTTGCATCAATTAACGGTTTTGAGCCCTTTATGGTACTAAAAGAAATTGTGGCAGTAATCACTAGGGAACAGCTTGGGAAAATAACACCTAAGACAAATTTATTGTTATTGTAAGAAGTTGCCAAACTCAGACCTACTGCACATTCAACATCAGAGATTTAGCATCACGTTTGCGGCCAACAGCAAATGGCAGGCAGCTGCTTGTCATAAAATCATGAAAATTCTCTCATTCTAGCTTATTTTTCTGTTTTTGGTACTTGCTTGATAGCTGTGACTAATGGGCAAAATATAAGCTTAAATCAAACAAATTTCCTGAGTTTTTGGTAAACAGTAAATTTCAGCCTGCCGTTTGCCATTAACGCAATGCTAAATGTCTCTATTAACCTGGATAAAGCCTGGTTTTTCAATAGCAATGCAGCACATGTATAAGAAAGAATAAGACATCTGTGTCAAGTGAAAACGAACCATAGTCCAAGCACACGCAAAGGATGCAGGGACAAAGGATTCACTAGTTCCTTGTTCTCTCTTATGACTCGCTGCTGCAAGCAGAATCTGGAATGGGTGTTTTTTCTTTGGCCAAACATGATAGCTTGTGTTGTGCTTATTCTGTGTTCCGTTTTCATGCATTGTGAGCAAATGCGAGCATAAGGAGATATTTTGGTCCTTGTACAAGTTTGTTCTTGCACGAATGCTTGTCTCAAGCTTGCTGTCATGATGAAATAAGCACTCTTGTGCATGCTTGTGCACGCTTCGCTAGTGAAAACCAGGCTTGACTTTGTTTTCATCTAAGGTGCAGAAATTGTTTAAAGTGAAAATCGGTTGCAATTGGAAACAATGTGCAATACAGAGCAACAATGATAGCTGTAGGAAATGTCTTCAACCGTTAAGACCTAACAATGATCAGCATCAAATTTCCCCTTATATCACTGCTAAATCAAGGCATCAAATTTCTCTTTACATCACCACTAAGTCATCAAACATACCAGCCATGAGAATAAGGGCAAATGATCCCTTTAGACAAACGTTTATAGAACTTCTCCCAACTTGAATGATAATTAACAAATTAAGATCACTGAGGCGAACCTGTAACTTAATATGAGGACTTCAATGGGACCGTAAAGTACTCAATACAAACCATAATCAAACAAACTCTGAGACTGCACAAGAATTCCACAATGCTAGAGTATTATAAGGTAGGTTTAGGGCTACTTTGTATAACATCCTTTCAGCTAAGTCCAACAGTAATAAAGCAAATGAAATCATGAGTAACTGATCTATTTCTTGATGATAAAGACCTTATAACTTCCACGCATTTCTTATCATCAAATCAAAGTAGGCATCATTATCAATGGCTGCCCCAAGACAAGAATAGTACTCCACAAATTCCGCCTCTGTCACCTAAGAAATGGAAAGAAATGATTGAATTTGACTGCAACAAACCAAAAATAATATTTCCTGAAAAACTATTTCCATTGTTGAAGGTGAGTATGCACAACTGCTCCAAGAAACATTTTTCCCCTCACCAAACAAAATGTAGAGCAAGGAATTATCCTAAACATTTGCAGTTAATTGAAGCAAATAGTACTCAAAACATGAAGGAAACAATGAAAACATGCTGGATAATGTTAACCACCCTACAATTTTATTAAGACTTATTAAAGTACAATGCAGAGCCCTGATGATGATGATGACAATAATAACAACAATAATAATGATGATAGTAGTAATGATGATAACTTTACTTATGTGTCAACTGATTTATTGCTCAAGCACTAATTGAGGACAGTACCAACTCAAGTCAAATGTCTGGGAATCTAGGAATTGAACCCAACCAACCTTGCTCCCCAACAATGGCCGTTTTCACACTAGAGACGGATAATCCGTCTAGACAGATAATTGGTCTGATACATTTCCCGTCTGGGTGTGAATTCGAGACGGATACACAGTTCAAATTTCCCTTGTCACTGATTCACATTAGACGGATAGAGCATGCCTTTGAACATCCTCGACGTATTTACCTTCTTTCTCTAAGGCATCTTCAAACTCTTCTAGTATCTGTCTAAAAACACTTTCCTTGGCACTCTTCTTCAAAGCAAGAGTTTCTAAGACAAGAGCCCAAGGCTTGTCTCTGCCTTCCAAACAGGATAACACAGTCGCAAAAATGAACGTTTGGTCTTTGTTCAAAGTGTTCTTCTTTAGCTTTTTCGCTTTGCTTCATGGTTTATCTTTCGATTACTTCTGGCGTTTGGCTTGGACAGCTTTAGGTGCCATGTTTTATTTCCCAAAGTACAGTGAGTTCTTTCTAGTTCCAGGCTTTTCCGGTACAAAAATGAGACAAGTTTATCTGTCTGATGTGAATTCAAGACAGATGATTCGCCTTCAACATCCGTCTAAATAGACGGATAATCAGACGGATGAAATCAGACGGATGAAATCTGACGGATGAAATCTGACGGATGAAATCAGACGGATTATCCGTCCAAATTGAAGACCATCCCGTTTTCACATCAAGATGGAGTATCCGTCTCTAGTGTGAAAACGGCCAATGTTGACTGCTTGAATTTGGCACGTTCACACTTTGAGACAGGAAAGAGTCAACACAGTATCACTGCACCTCCAC
Source organism: Astreopora myriophthalma (assembly GCA_014634185.1). Lineage (NCBI taxonomy): Eukaryota > Metazoa > Cnidaria > Anthozoa > Scleractinia > Acroporidae > Astreopora > Astreopora myriophthalma. The sequence continues at coordinate 96,190 of BLFK01001035.1, read as the reverse complement.
AACCAACAGTAACAGCAATATAATGATTATATTAGCATCTTTTCTATTTTTCTTTTTTTCTTTCTCCTTTCTTTTCCTTTTTTCCGTGACTGACCCTTTTTATTATACATTTGGTACTTTTTCACTCCAATAATTATAATAATCTTAAGCCGTCCACACACCACCTGCCTCGACTAGCCTTGCTATTTGCAGGTGGTGTGATATTTGTATATTTAATGTAAGAAATAAAGTTGTGTTGTTGTTGTTGTACAAAAGATGCGTGGCTTTAAATTACCTTTCCATCTGTATCATCTGGTTCGAAATTTTTCAAAAACTCGTCAAACACTTCTTTCTCTGTCATTTCTCCATTTTTGTACTTAGGGTGTTCCCTGGCATTGTAAACCCTACAGAGAGAACGGACAGACAAACCACTAATGACTATGAGTAAAATTTACAGTAAGCTTCTAATACATGATACATGTAATACAATGGCTACAAAGCTACATGAATTAATATGTCATGCTTTGACATGATAAACATCCATAAAAATTCAGAAAAAAATTAGCAAGCGATATCACAAGCGCAAATTTTAGTATATGAAGGAAATTAAGGCAAAATTGTAGCAGTAAGCTCATAAATACATGATACAAATGGTCTCAAGGATAAAAGGTTAAGAACCAAACACAAACTCAGCCAAGATAAGAGCACCTAGAATTGCTATATATTTCTTCCAGAATAAATACAACACAATAATTCATCAACCAAAGGAACGTGGAATCTGTTCAAATGACAAGGAATTCATAACTTAAAAACACATACCACACCGTATGTTAGGCAAACAAGAGAGGAAAGGAAATCACCCTATGACGCATATTAAAAGTGGAAGAAGAAAAAGGCAAAATGTATGTTTTATAGTCTCAAAATAATGTCTTGTGAAAATATAATATTTTGGGGTTAGGTGCACTTTGAATTCAGGGTATGCTGCCACTTGCCCTGAACTCTCGATGGTCATTCTTCAAGTCATGATAAATTTTGTGTTTACATGATGTTATCCCAACTAGAATCCTGACATATCCATGCCAACCAATGAAAAAATATTAGCAGCATTTGTATGTTGATACCAAATTCCAATCAACTTACTTCTTTAAGTCATCACTTGTTATGACTCCATCGCCAGTTCTGTCAGCTTTTTCAAATGCCTTTTTGACAATAGCTAGCCTAGAACCAGATAGAGGTTTCTGAAATGTAAGGATTTAAGTAAGTGTTAAACAATAAATACAAAGCATGTGGATTTGACAGGACTTGAAACTAACTTTAGTTAAGTATACAGTGTAGATCTGCACATGGTGATTGCAAAGGTGGTCTTTACTGTTAAATGTTTCCCTTAAGGGTTGCAAGTGCTCTAAATGTATTCCAAGAAGTATTTTAAGGAGTCATAAAAGTAAAACTTTTCAACAATGCACGTGTTTGAAACTGAAGACAAAGAAATTGTAGCCATTCAAATCAGAAATGAAAAGAATGATGATTTTGCAGTGATAGTTCAATTACGTCACAGCAAAGATCCCACTGAAAGTATATTATTTCCCTGTTTTATCTGCCATTCTTTTTCATCACGACAAAAAGAACATCTCCATAAAGCATCGTAGGAAAATGCATTTAGGGTCTTAATAGATTCTTTTTAAGATTTCCTAGGGGAAACAATTCCTCAATGATAATCGGTCTTCTATGGACAGAAACAGAGTCAGCTGTCAAAATGTCTTATGTTTAAGGACTAAATGTAACTGAATTATGTCAAAAATGCAACAGTTGGTAAAGGCAAAGTGGAATGTTTAGCACTTGAAAATGTGTGGAAGAAAGTTAGGCATCCACACTACATGTAGCTGAAAAATGGTATTATAAAATAATTAGGATAGTACACACTCTCTCATTGGTCAATAGCTGTGTTTAGATGAGAGTATGTAAACATGGGTAGTTGTGACATCACACAAATTTTGATTGGTTATGTGCTGTCAGACACACGTTTTGATTGCCTGGTAGGAAATATGAGCGTGTATCAAGAAAATCTGTTTCAATCAAGAAGTAAAAAGACAGCATTTTCCTGTCAAATTATTTTTTAGAAATATTTTATAAAAGCAATAGAGGGCTTTTTTCCATGTTTACATAGCCTCATCTAAACAATCAGGGAGTTGGGAGAATTCTTGACAGTTATGCAAACCCTTGACTGCATCTCGGGTTTGCATATTAAACTACCTCAAATTCTCCCTAGATGAGGCTACGTAAACACGAAAAAAATCCTCTGTTGCTTAAGTATAACATAGAGGAAGTGATATTTCAATATTGTCCCGTCTAGCCTTTGCACTAAAGTACACATTATTTACAAAAAAACACTATAAAATACATAAGGCTTACTCTGAATGCACGCATGAATTCATCAACATTAATGCCATCTGCTGAGCTATCTTTGTTAAAATAGGCAAACAACTCTTTTACTTCCTAGATAAGTTAAACATAAACAAAGAAATGTTATAATACTGACAGTTTAGCCAAAAGAACCTTACAAATAGACAAGTTCAAACTTAAATGATCACAATAAACAGACTCAAGGAAAAAAAAAATACAGTCATGTAACTTATCAATAATGGTAATGATCTAAAGTCATAGGACAATGTACATTGTAGTTGTAAACAGCACATCAGTAAAAGTACTTCTCAGTAGCTACAGTTTGAATGGTTACACTTTACAATTTCATCTACAGGCTCAAAAGTTAGAACCACCTTGTACAGCATAATAAACAGCACTATACGAAAGTACTGCTCAGTAGCTTTCATTTGAATGGTCACACTTTAGGATTTCATACACAGACTCAAAAGTTAGAGCCACCTTGTACAGCATAATAAACAGCACTATAGGAAACTACTGCTAAGTAGCTTTCATTTGAATGGTAACACTTTAGGATTTTATCCACAGATGTAAAAGTGAAAACCATCTTGTACAGCATAATAAACAGCACTATAGGAAAGTACAGCTCAGTAGCTTTCATTTGAATGGTAACATTTTAGGACTAGACCAATAGATTCAGGATTTAGAAGCACTTTGTGCTGCTAACTGCTTAACTCAATCCAATTTTTATTTGCCATATTTTACCATTACAACTAAAAAGTTGCTCGTGTATCTCAGCAGGGGCCTCCTGTTTACTAGAACATATTTGACAAATCTGATGCATCACACAAGATGTCAAAATGTGGTACTACCATTTGCATCCATCCTGCAGGCATGACAAATTTAGAGCATACCGGTAGTTTTACTTTTCAAATATTAATAGTTTTGTCTGGAAAACAAATGGCACACAAGCCATTAGATATGCATCACTGATGTTTTTACTAATTTGGGTCCATCGATTCCTTGAAGCATGACCAATTTAGCGCATAGTTTTACTTTCAAAATTAATGTCTAATTTTGTTGACACTTGTGAGAAATGAAATGTTAACAACATTTGTCGCAAGTGGAGGTCAGGTGCCCAAAAACAACCCTGCGGTTGGCCAGCGACCCAACCCCTGCCGGATGGAACCACCCCCGTGGCCAGCAGTATCCACAACCCAGCCACGAGCCCCCGCCCCAACGAAGGGATAAACCAATAAATAAGACAACACAAAACATGGGCACCAGTCACACTGAAAACATTCAGTGGAAGCTGATCAAAGTAGGCTAAAGTAAAATAAAATAGCAATAATAATAATAAGAATGAAAACCATCAAAACAAAGGAATGAAAGAAAACAACTGGCAAATAAAATGAATCAACATGACTGCATACAGGCAAGACTATAACAACCCCAAACTACCCAGATATATAAAGGGAGGGGTGGGAGGGGGAACACAATCCCACACCAACCAGAAAACTCAATGCTCCGCTAACCACACAGTAAAAACTAAAGCCGAGATGGACACGTAATGGGCAGACCGCTGACCGTTGCTAAAGGCGCGACCTTAGCAACTGTAGCCGCTGAATGCACACACCGCAGATAAGGGTACAATAGGACTGACAACGCTTGGGGGAATAACATAACGCTAAAAAACAACACTAAGATGCATTACAACACTAACGACGCACCACAACGCTAAAAACGCACCGCAACACTAAAAATGCACCGCAACGCTAAAACGCACCGCAACGCCAAAATGCACCGCAATGCCAAAACGCACCGCAACGCTAAAACGCACCACAACGCTACAGCGCACCGCAACGCTAAACAGCAATGCCCACAGGTATAATGCTTGCTCCTCGTTGTTAACTAGGTTAAATTGCATTTAACTACATTTTACAGACAGTAATGTTTTTATTTTGGCACCACCTGATAATGTTTTGTCGTGGAAAATACTCTTGTACTGTAACCAATTTAAAGTTGAGCAAGCACCTCTGGCTCCATTTTGAAAGTTTTCACTCAATCGCAAAAGAAAAGTCAAAACTTCAATTGCACGTGAACAAAACATGATCAGATGGCACCAAGAACGTCCATTTCATGACCTGGCTGTGAACATTTAATTTGTCAATTTGTCACCTAAGTTTGTAGCACATTGTGACATCTAAGATCTATTACTGAATAGATACAACACAACATGGAATGTATTTATTAAGTTGATTTTAGGGCTTTGTGTGCTCAATTTTTGCCCTACTATTATTACTTTATTATTATACACGTCATATGGAAAAAGGAAATAATCAACTGTTATACATTCCAGAGGAACTACTTTCAAAATAGCAGTAATTGAAATGTTCATACCTCATCAGTAAGTTTGACACCATAATCCTCAAGACCAGTCTTAAACTCATCATAATTTAGAGTCTTACTGGAGTCATCATCATAGATTCGAAACATTCTGCAAAATTAACCCCACAGACCCACATTTAG
>BLFK01001035.1:83803-86303 GCA_014634185.1 Astreopora myriophthalma | reverse complement strand
AGCAGCTTACCGTTGATAGCAAATGTAAACTAATGTCATTAACATTTCTTCAACAAGCCGGATACAACTTATGTTAGAAAACGGTCTGGGTGCAAATTAGCTTAGTCTTGTGAGTTAAACAAACTGTCAGAGAATATTTTCTTCTCATTACCAAACGCAAGAGAGAATCAAGTCAGCTTTTGTGAGAGTGTGAGGTGACAAGACCGGACCGAATGAAGACAGCTCCATCGTCAATGGTTTTGCCACTTGCCGAGGAGAGCAAGATAAATTTTTATCATCCAACCTGTGTCGTTTCTTAAAAATAACTTGGAATCGGTACTTACCGCAAATAAGATCGTGTCTCTTTGAAAAGACCAAGGTTCAGTGGAGACTAGCGTTCTATTTGTTGCTAGACGCTTTATAAAACCAACATGTGCAAATTAGGCCTGTATGTTAAAACCGCGGCATGTAAAAACACAAGTGATTTGCATTATTTGAAATACAGTATCTGAAGAGCCTGCTTTTGTTCTTATGTTAATTATACTCTCTGTTAGTATTTGCTCTCTCGGAAAATATTAATTGAAGATTCATTTAGCGTTTAATTATTCCTAGTGAGGTGAACATTGTAAATGACAATTACTGAACCTTCTTTAATTTAATTGTTCTCAAATTCCCGTTGAAAAGTAACTTAGAAGTCTTGCAGTAACCAAAAATAATTTCTAAAATCATTAAGCGTCGTCTATTGTTTCTATTGTTTGGGCATTTTGTGAAAACTCTTTGCCTCGTACTCATGTTTGCTTTGCACAAAACCTAGTTGCGCATGGATTGATGTCGAAAGGAACACGCAGTTTGCTTTTGTTTTGTTTTGCTATATGACTGGATCAAATGCAACACTGAGACTGCCAACCGCTTTCGTTTTCTCCTTAAGACCGAACCCGCCTGTAATCTCCTTAAACCCTTTCGAAAAACAGCCACTAAACACACAAAAACCGAAAACTGCGTGATAAAGTTATCATTTCCCGCAACCGTGCAGTAATTTCTTGACCGTAAACCGTCAAAAAAACACGACTGAAACCGCAGACCGACACTCAAAATTGGCTTAAACTGCCAGACCGCCAGGGCATATAATAGACCCTCGTAAAACGCACGTGCAGAACGATTGTTTTTACTAATTCAACCTATTGCTTTGTGACGTTCCCGTTCATATGGCTCTATACTGTATATGTTTACTTTGGTATTGATGTTACGACGCTCAATTGAAAACGGCTCTAGACCGAAAACGAGTAGATTATTATAACTTATACTATCGGTACAAGAGAAAATACTATTTTCTCTTGACCGGTATTGTTCTCACTCATCGTTGGTTCAATTTATATTGCTTGTTTGTTTGTGCTTGTTGACTGAGTTCGTGTGTGCATGTGTCACTAGTGCGTGTGTTTTTGTACGTTGTATTTTATCTTGCGGACCTGTAATTCTTTTTGATGAAATAAATCTGGCTGGCAGGCCGGTCATAATTTCAGATGTAGGCAAGAATACAAAGAAAAATCAGTAAAACTGTGTTGTATGTTGTTGTTAGCTGTCTGGTTCCACATTTTCTTGTCTGGCAGCCTGGCAGCAGTTGCGAGCACAAAATTAAGATTCCTCGTTATTTTCTTCAAAGGAGACAAGGAAATCAAAGAAATAGCTCGAAATTTTTAAACAGGGTGAGATGTCAAGCGTCAAAAGAAGAATTTAGGGTACTTTTGACCCGTTTATTTTGTGTTTTAATTCACAAACATTTGCAAATCAAGAGTAGAATGCTGATGCACGGACTGCACGTGCTAGATTTACAATTCCCTTGTGACCCTACCTATCATTTGCCCAAGGCGAAGGAAATTAGGGGGAGGGGAAAGTGGTAGATGTGAAAGTCTGGGTGAACCTGTGGGGAAAAAAAAAATTCTGCTTACGCCCCGACAAGCAAATAGCATTGTGCGTTTGTGTAATTGTTTCAGAGTATGTATACATTCACGTAACAAACTTCGTCTTGCTTTAAAATATTTAACATGGAGTGGTGCTGAGGTATGTTGGGAATTTCACTAGGGGTGGACAGGTCGGTTTTGCACCATTCTCAGAGTTGAGGGAGATCTGGGTCATATCAACAAAATGGCGGCCGGTAGAGGACAACGCTTTTCGCTTTTTATGGCTTTTTCTCGAATATTTTCTCTGTATCAAAGGTGAAGATAATTATATGAGGGTTTAAGCCTGCCTATGTCCGTATTTCTGTGTTCATGAACAGAATGGATAGCGCAACCCAAGGGAAGGAATGTTTTGCGGAGGAGCCTTGTGTTAGTTTTTGGACAACAGATGACGACTTCAAGTTTTCAAATCTTTCGTCAAGTCACATGTCTGTACTTACGGATGGTGGGCCGTTCGTTGCTTTGGTATTGTGTTATTGGGACAACGTCCTGGGACCAAGACTTCAGCATGTTTGGCGAGCTGCAGCTGGGGATGAAGAATCCCAGGTGAGCGACCTTTATTACGT
>BLFK01001035.1:54169-66739 GCA_014634185.1 Astreopora myriophthalma | reverse complement strand
GGGGGGGGGGGGGGGGGGGGGGGTTGTTGTTTAGTTTCAATAAGGTCTTTCTCTGCACCAAACAGTTGGTTTCGGTGTGCCTTATTTCGTTGTTCATTATTTATGGGAAATTAAGGTGGTATTCTATTGGTATCAACCGTTTCAACCAGCACTGGTGTTGGTTGATTTGGGTAGGGTTCCCAGTACAACAGCTTTCCAACCATTTTTGGTTGAACTACAGTTGTGACAAGCTCAGAGCTGGTTGGAGAAGTTATCTACCAAAGCAACCAAAAATGGTTTCCCAACAGAACAGGAAAAACCCCAGCCAACCCAACCGACTGAAAACAGTTCATTCCAGTAGTACATAGGTCACATGAATTGGCATGTTTTTTCTCTTATCAGGACCACACCCTACACTCCTTACCAACCTGAATTGGCACAGGGGCGACTGGAGTCCCTGCTAAATTTCCAGACAATGGTCAGTGATCTCACAGGTTTAGACATTGCTAATGCATCACTTCTGGATGAAGCAACATCTGCTGCTGAGGCCATGGCCCTCTGTTATAGGTAGGTTGAGATTCATTCTATTTATTTATTTTTTTATTCCTGAGCCTGATTGTTGTAAAGGGCTTTTAGTCTGTGGGGAAAAAGGGCTATATATGTGTGTCTCATTATTGTTATTATTATTATTATTATTATTATTATTATTATTATTGTTATTGTTGTTATCATTAGTAGTAGGGCACGGTTTACCCAGTGTTGTGGTCTGACCTTGTATGGGCCCGCAGTAATTGGCTTCACGCTGTTGCGGTAACCCTGCCAAAGGCATATGCCTTGGCGAAAGCTAAATAAATAAACAAATAAATAAATGAATGAATAAATATTATTATTATTATTATTATTATTATTAATTGTTTCCTTCTTGTATTTCTTGAGGTACAACAAGAAACCAAAATTCTTCGTGGACAAGAATTGTCACCCCCAAATAATCTCTGTTATAGAAACTAGAGCAAGGTTGGTGTGAAATGTCCATCTTCTTTGTACTTTCTTGCAGCATCCTTTACTTTATCCATAGAGCCATCTGTCTTTGACACTGTATCAAAGTCTTCAATAGTATGGTAGTGCTTGATCTCCTTAAAAGTGTACTTCCTATGAGGTCCCATATTCAATCGTGAAACCATCTAGTGTTAGTTAGATTATCTATTGAGTCAATCTCAATGGTGGAAGGGTTGAATGAACAAAAACTCTCACTGTTGTACTCAACTTTGAAGTTTGCCTCCCAGTAGTAGCTTTCTCAATATTATTGTTTGCCTATTATTGCATTCCAGCACTTTAGGCCCTGACGGTGATGGATTGGAAGTGATTATTGGTGACAAAGAATCTTTTGACTTCTCTAGTCAGGACGTCAGTGGGGTCTTGTTCCAGTACCCTGACACAAATGGCAACATTATTGATTTTTCTAGACTGGTGGAGAAAGCCCATGATGCTAAGGTGAACTCATAGCAAAATGTTAACCTTTTTTAGAGGGGAGTTTTAGAGGGAGTAGGTTTTTTTCCTGCTTCAATTGTTTAAGGTAGTTTAACTTTTATTTTTGAATGTCTAAGATTCATCATAATAATAGGGAAAAAAAACGGATTAAAAAGAAAATGGCTTACAGAATTTTAAATGAACAATTAACGTAAACTGTAACATACACTGAGCATATATCTTGGTGGGTGTCCCTTGCCATGTACAGTGTACACAACATTTGATATTATATCAGGTTTCTGAAGATATGCCAAGTACATTTTTGCTAAACATTCACATCCAAAGATTTTGAAACACCAACATTCTCAATTGAAACGAGTCCTTTTGTAAGCAATGTTCGTGTAGAATTTCCCTCAGCTGTTGCCTGAAAGTTTAACACAACAATTCAGCAATCCATCCATGCTCTGTGGCACTAAATGGGAATAAATTGGTGTGCGGACATGCTCTAACAGGTGACACCTGTGATGTGTGTATTGTATCTGTCATCTTTGTTGCATTACCACTTTGTGACAACTGTGTGTAAGGGTAATGTAAGCTTCATCTCAAAATATTTTACCCTTGTTTGCTGTCAAGTGCAAGATGGAATAAAATGATTAGTTCTCTCCTTGGCCTTACTGCAATGTTTTGTGGGTTAATGGTTACGGGTTAACCGAAAAGACTGCCTACGGGTTCTTCATGTTGCTGTCTTTAAAAGATTTTAAAACTCAAAGAGCACTTTGGTGTGTTCAATCGGCAGCTAAGTTGTGAGACTCAGAATCAGTGAACTTTGACAGTGCAGGATCTTATTTTTTGTGTAAATGTCACTGTGATTTTCATATGTAGGCTCTAGCAGTGTGTGCCACTGATCTTCTTGCATTGACAATGTTGAAACCCCCTGGAGAATTTGGCTGCGATGTTGCTGTGGGATGCACACAAAGATTTGGCGTTCCTCTTGGTGAGCAATGAGATTTACAAATTCACAACCTTTATGGTCCATGCCTCATTAGTCCCACTCATCCCGTCATCAATAAGCATAAGTTAGTCTGGTCTTTGAGACTATTCTGGTGTAACATACTGGCTACAGCTTACTTCCTTCAAGTTAAATAAAGTGCTTAAGTTGCACATGAGTCACTAGGGCTCACACAGCCAGAGCTTCTTCCTGTTTCAGTAACATGAAGTAACTGAGAGTTTTGTCCCCTCTGGGTTGGATGCAACATATATGTAGTCTATCTCAGGGTTATCCCCAAGCAGTATCTTACTGGTATCCATTTAAATACACTTTATACACCTGGGTGGAAGATAGGCAGTGTGGAGAACAGTTACTTGTCTAAGGAAACAACAGAGCAGAAGAGTCCAGCTTTGAACCGCTACCCCACAAATGCAAAACTGATCACTGCATTAAGGTTTAAGTGCTGATAGTGCATTGCCCTTCATTAACAGTAATAAATGTTTTGTTTTCATTAATGGTATTTTTGACCAGGTTATGGTGGTCCTCATGCTGGTTTTTTTGCTGTGCGTGACATGGGAAACCTGAAGAGGATGCTGCCGGGTAGAATGGTGGGAGTTACAAGGCAAGTTTCATACAGATCAATAAATTTTCTGTTAGCTGTAATCTTTTAATCAGTTATTTTTTTAACTGATCATCTGATTTCCGACTTGATTGCTTGTCTGAAGTAATTTCTATTACACAACTTTTTCTTGTATGACTGTCTGTTTAAATTACTACCTTGCTAAAATTTAATCATTGCTGACTGACCCGTCTAACTTGATTGTCTGACCATCAGACTAACTGACTGACTGGTGGACAGACAGATTGATTGATTGATTGATTGATTGACTGTTTGGCTGTTGATTCAGCTGTCCAACTCACCTCTAATCAATCTTGACTCACTGATCTGACTGTCTAAGCAGGGTATTGACCCACTTACTTAGTGTGTGGTTTACAGAATGGCTGACTGGCTTAATGACACAATTAACTTTCCAGGGATGCTCAAGGCAAACCATGTTACCGCTTAGCACTTCAGACACGTGAGCAACATATCAGACGAGACAAGGCAACCAGCAATATCTGCACTGCACAGGTAACAATTAGGGGCTTGATATAACTGGACAGTTTACATACAGTAAACTCTTGTTCTCGATAAATGGAAATTATTGTGCAATAATTTCTGTTTATAATAAGTCATATCACGCCATAAAGAGGTGTCACACCATAAAGAGTGACAAACGTATATTTTGCTCGAGTGTTTACAGTCTCGTTGCGAGATGGCAGCTATTTCATGGTCTGCTTTCGAGCTCATTATGCTTTTTGCCTTAATTCAAGTCTATCCCAGAAATTTACAAACCTGTCGAGAAACCCATGCATCAGACAGTTCGTGCTTATTTCAATCACAAGCATTAGTAAATTGCCTTGTTTTCTACTTCAGGCACAAGAAGGCAAAAGTGATAGAGAATGAGACAAACTTATTTCATCAGAAAGTTAGGGCAGGTACACAACACAGTTCACAGGTCATTGTTTTACCAATACTGAAACAATCCTAAGCATTCATCAAAGCTAACATTAAGCTTAAATGAAGTTTTTAGACTTAAGGGTTTGGGTTGTCTCATTATTGGTATAACAACTACCTGTGACCTGTGACCTGTGACCTGTGACCTGTGACCTGTGACCTGTGACCTGTGACCTGTGACCTGTGACCTGTGACCTGTGACCTCTGTTTTGTACTTATAAATTATGCTGTATGGCAAAGAAGCAGGAGCAAGCTGTCCACTTGACGCGATATGAAGTCAGTTAATTAAGCTTTAACAAAAAGCAGTAATGGAGGGTTGTTAATGGCAGGTTTGTTTTTTAGGCCCTTCTTGCCAATATGTCAGCTATGTACGCTGTATACCATGGACCAAAGGGCTTGAACAACATTGCTCAGCGTGTACATGATGCTACTCTTTTGTTAGCTGAAGGTAACTAACAAATATGAATGCTACTTATGAATGCACACTGTTTGGCCACCCACCTGCATTGACTTGCGCTGACTTGCATTGAATTTGAACGTGTTCAAAATTTGGATGCAAGTCCACTCAACATGTATGTTTGGCCACCCAACGCAAGTCACAAGTCCGCTCAAGTAAGAATTTGCATAGACTTGTGATGACTTGCATTTCATTTGGCCAGGGCTTAAGCCCTCCACTTCTGATAAAAAATAGTTACTCAGTTGGGATAATAATACGAAATTATAGATGGTATTGTTCTTATTCTCCTTTAGGGCTGAAACGTGCTGGCCACATAATGGAAAATGATGTGTTCTTTGACACTTTGAAGGTAACTAAAACATTTGAATTTGTCATGAATGTTGAAGACCTAAGGTTAAATGGCTCCTGCTCTTCATCTTTATAGGTGTCATCGGGCACTGGTGATGTTTCAGACATTCTTGAAAGAGCACAGCAGCGCAAGATCAATTTGAGGAAATTTGATGACAAAACCGTATGTATATTTGAAATTAGTGTTTTGTTCGCTTACTTGTGAAGTTCAACTTGTTCAATGACAGTTGATTTTTTTCTGTTTTTCTGTTTGTCCAAGGTTGGAGTGTCTCTTGATGAAACAGTTAAAGAGAAAGACTTGGTTGATTTGTTGTGGGTGTTTGGTAGTGAAAGTTCAACTGTAAGTAAAATTTGCAAATGATGTTCTTGCCAAACGAGCTCTTCTTTGACCATTTTACGGTTGTGTGTCCTGTGACCTGCCTGTGAATGGAAGTGAGGCTGCCTGTGACCTTGCTTGGTTGCAAATTTGTCTTTTTTTATTGTAGAAATAGACAAGTGTTGGAGATTGATATTTTCATGGTAAAGTAGTCAAGTTTGTATCAAAACAAGGTCACCTCCACTTCTGTAATTCACAGGCCAGCCCATGGAAAATGGCCTATTCAGTTAAAGGAAAAAACAGGCATGCATTATAAGAATAAAGAAAAATGTGTAGCAGGTTAAAATAACTTATTATAACATAAATGAAGGCAGAAATTTTATTGTAAGGTATAAAAAAAACTTTATTGGGAAATGTGAACACGTAGTATTACAGACCTGCGTCCGCTTCATGTACATTTAACACAACAACACAATGCAACAATTCACAACACAACAGGACATATTTGACATGATGCGATGTGACAAAAATGCCCACCTCTGAAAATGAAAGTTAACTGTGATGTACAGGGTAATTACAACCGTACTAACTATTGTTCCATAAGAGAAAGAAGCTTGGATGCTGTTTTTATTGTAAAATTCAGCGAGGAGTGTTTTGCATAGTACAGCTCATGTATGCTGTCTGCATCAGTGACAAGGATCGTTGTAAGTACCCACATGACCCAAGCTGTACAGTACTGGGCCAAGGTTAGTGCTAACCTGGAATTAATACCATGACAACCTATTGGTCTTAATTGGACTTAACCCAGGGTTAGCATTAACCCTGCTTCGAACAACTCGGCCCTTGGCATTTGATTGTGAAAACCATAATTATTGTGTGCTACTGTTTCAGGACTCTTTGGCTGCCAACATGAGTCAGGTGCCTTCAAGAAGTATTCTTAGAAGCTCATTCAAGAGACGCAGTGACTATCTAACGCATCCTGTGTTTAACAGTTACCACTCGGAAACAAACATTGTTCGCTACATGAAGCTTCTCGAAAATAAAGACCTTTCCTTGTGCCACTCTATGATTCCATTGGTAAGTTGAAAACTACTGGTACTTAGTGCTTTATTTCTAAGTTAACCACGGTTCTTCCACAGAGGAAAAAGGCCTGGTTAAGAAAAAAGGTGTCAAAACAAGATGCAAGCTATAAATTGTTCAGCACTAGCTGTGTTGTTTGAAGCAGGAAAATAATAGTATGACAAGCTATCTCTTGGTTTTGGTCCCACTCAAACCAGAATTAATACCAACCCTTTTTCAAACAACTTGGCATCAAAGAGTATTTAGTACACTTTGAAATGATTTATGAGTGTTTCTCTTTCACATGTTTTCATTATATTGCAGTTTTGATAGTTTTAGGAGGGTCATAAACTACTACCAATTGTATCAGTCTGAGAGTAGAGCCTTACAATGCCACTGTGTTCTTTGTCAGGGTTCCTGCACAATGAAGTTAAATGCCACAACTGAAATGATAGTAAGTCTAGTGTGCTTGATGGTTTTGTAGTGTATTATTTTTGTGTGTGTGTTATCTTAGGGACATGTTTCAGCTAACCTTTGAAATGACTGTGCATACTTACAAAACCTGAACTAAATATTTTCATACACTTTGACAATGTTCTGTGTTGAGAACATATGTGCCTTGGTCACTTTTTACCTATTTGTTGAGAAGGCATATTGGAAAATGCACAGTTCCTTGTTTTGACCAAGATAAAGGAATCATGATGGGGAAGGGGATGTGGAGGAGATGGGGGGCGGGGGGAGGGTGGTGATGATTTTATAACAATTGGGCACTTTCAGTGTCAGTCAATCCTAACTTTCTTTCTTGTTCCTAGCCCGTTACCTGGCCAAAGTTTGCCAACATCCATCCGTATGCACCTGTTGAGCAGGCACAGGGTTATCAACGTCTTTACAAGGAATTGGAGAAAGATTTGTGCGAGATTACTGGTTTTGATGCTGTGTCTTTTCAATCCAACAGGTATGGAGGTATTGCTGTTGGTACTGGATATCCTTTTTACAGCATGCTTAAACTAGAAAGCTATATTTAATTTTATTACCCCAATAGATGTGTTTTGAATATTCCATTCGAAGTGGAAAAAGACTGGGCATTCAAAATTTACATATTGAAATTATATATTAAGATTTAAACCTCATCACCAGATAGATTGCTTAAAAACGATTTAATTTATCAAGTTTGGTCAGGTTTCGTTGCATAGTAATCGCACTGTGAGGAGCTGTCAAAGGTTGCCAACACTTCATTCAAATGTCTCTAATTTGGAATTGGTGTCCTCCAAATCCATATAAAGTCTCTAATTTTTCTGATTTTTAACATGCTACTAAAACTATGTTTGGTTGCGATCGAACTAAACAAATCAGCTACGCCCCTGCAACATAGGGTTACCACCACAGGCTTACCATTTATTCTCTGCATGGGCTGATTGTCTTCTGTGTTTATTGTAGTGGAGCACAGGGTGAATATGCAGGGCTGAGAGCCATCCGAGCTTACCATGAACACAATGGGAATGGCCACAGAAAGGTACCTTGTGCTATCGTCTGTAAAATTGAGGGTTTTTTTTGAGACTTTTTTACAACTTGGCATTTCTTTGTGAAATTATCTTTCTGCTACATTGCCATTTTCAAACTCACAGTTGCCTTTTGTGGAGGCCACTGCAGATCACTAAAATTCCTGGTTGACTGTTACTGGAAGATAAACAGAGTATATATAAGTGTACATGTGCACCCTGACTATTGAGGTCAAGTTTTTGTAGAATGGAGCGTGAGGCAGGAGGACTTTTAAGGGGACTTTGTCGTGACTATATGTTTTGTCAGGAGTAGCTACATGTACTCAATGAAGCTGCACACACCAGTTCCATTCCTCTCCCTTCCATACGGAAACATATGGTTCCGTTAATTGCCGAGGTTTCTCCTACCTTGGTAGGAATTGACGGTCAGCCTATGTCATCCTTATCAGCTCATTGTTGTGTATAAAATGTCCAATTCTTGTGTTTAACTTTTGAAGGTGTGTCTTATTCCCGTATCTGCACATGGTACAAATCCTGCCAGTGCACAGATGGCAGGCTACCAGGTTCAAGTTATCAAAGTGGAAAACAGCGGAAATGTCAGTTTGGCTGATTTAAAACGGCAGGTATGTTTTAATTTTTTTCGTTACCAATGGAAGGAGTTAAGAGTTCACTTGGGACAAAAGGTGAAACAGTGGAAGTAAAGAATAGTGACATTTAAACAAGGTTATTCTTGAATTTGCACCAATTAATATTAAGGAAAACAAGCATTTGACAATGGACATTTTCTGGCTCATCAATGTACGAACATGTGAAACTCGTGGCGTTGTAAGACAAACGGAAGTAAAGAGCTAAAACGATAAACTGAAGAAAACAAAAAATAGCTAAGAAAACAAAGAAAAAGTTGTTAGGTTCTCACACTGAGGTAAAGACCATTCCCTGTATAGACACCTCATAATCACCAGGCCCAGTTGTTCGAAGGGTGGATAGCGCTATCCACTGGGTAGGTCAATTGGATTTGCTAGTGCTTACCTGGTGGATAGCGTTATCCACCAGTCAAACAACTGGGGCCAGCTCTTTTACATGTTGTGCTGTGGGCCAACTTCCCATAAAGAGTGGATATATGAAAGCACTCTAATTCAGCATGTTTAAGTATTGCAAGGACCTCTTGGTATATCACCTATTGGAGAGAGAGTTTCCTGCTTCAATATTAATACCGGTAATAATAACAATTACGATAACGGTAACATGCAATAACGATTGTTGTTGTTGTTCTTGCTATTGTGTCCTTGTCACAACAGGTTGAGAGACACAGCAAAGAACTGGCTGCCATTATGGTCACATATCCCTCCACTAATGGCATCTTTGAAGAGGGAATCAGGTACAAATACTTGGTAGCACTGTATGATTAAGTGTCCAACAATTTCTAGTCTACACATCGCACCTAACCATAAAGCAGAAACCCCACAAATCTGTGTACTTCGTCAGAAAAACACTGGGCCATTTTCAATGAATTATCTGACATGCATGACATTTAACTTCATTGAAATCTTTCTTGTTAACTTTTATCAGAGAAATTTGTGACTTGGTTCATGAACATGGTGGACAGGTTTATCTCGATGGTGCGAACTTGAATGCTCAGGTTGGTTGAGATTACCTTACAGTCAAACCAGATCGAGCGTACACACCCTCCCCTCCCCCCAGATCCTACTAATGAAAAGATTACTTGAGATTTGAATCCATTAATCATTTTGGAACATGACCCTTGTTAGCAAGGCGGTGTTTGGTTATGAGTGGTTGTGGACAAGTTGAGCGGCTATAGAAAGTAACATAGCGCTGATTCGCGACTTTAATTAAATACTGTAAATAAAACCGAAACTTGACATTCATAACAGAAATTTTATTCAGTGTTTCAAATTGGCGATATTTAATTTATTAACCACTGAAGTTGCGAATGGTTGCTTGTAATGCAATCCTGTATTTCTCGCAATAATCATGTCACAAAACTATTTGAACAACTGGTGTCAGGAGTTTAAAATAACTGTTGCTGCTTTTCTAAAAGTGTTTTTCAAGGAAAAAGGTTATTGATTGTTAAGTTTTGAGATGTCGGCATTGAGTTCACATACAGAGTACCACACACGATATCAAGAGTATTTGGAGAGCACCTGAAGTTTATTTGTACAGTTTTTATTGGAAGCGAATCACCTTAATTGACATTTTAAGCATTCTTTGTACATTTGGTAATCACTCCTTATCACTAATGTCTTTACACACCTATAATAAAATTGTGGTTACGTAACATAAACAGTTGCTCACGATATCAGAGCATACATCTAACATATGTAATTATCATCTTAAAAGCAGACTTGAAAATGACCATGAAATGGTTGAAACATTCTTGGCTTTAGGCTTAAAAAAAAAACCCTTTCCTGTTTTACCGGTTTTAAAGAGTAGTTGTACTTGTGGTGTTTTTTTTAAACAGGTTGGCCTGTGTCGACCAGCAGATTATGGAGCTGATGTCATGCACACCAATCTGCACAAAACCTTTTGTATACCACACGGCGGAGGGGGACCGGGAATGGGTCCTATTGGAGTGTAAGTATTATGTCAGCATGACCTGAATGCCATGTTTTGCAAACATCATTCGAAGTTAATAGCTCAGTTGTTCAAAACGTGGATAATGTTATCCACCAGGCAGGCCCCAGTTGTTCGAAGGGTGGATGGCGCTATCCACTGGATAACTCAATTGGATTTGCTAGCATTTATCTGCTGGATAGCAATTTATCCAGCGGATAGCATTATCCACCTTTTGAACAACTGGGCCAGGTCTTGGTTGTTCAAAAGTTGGATAATGCTATCCACCAGATAAATCGCTATCCAGCAGATAAGCGCTAGCAAAACCAGTCGAGTTATCCCGTGGATAGTGATTTATCCAGTGGATAGCGCTATCCACCCTTTGAACAACTGGGGCCAGATAAATCACTGTCCTATGTATAAGTGCTAGTAAAACCAACTGAGTTATCCAGTGAATGATGATTTATCCAGTGGATAGCGCTATCCACGTTTTGAACAACTGTGAGCTGACACATGGTTCTGCTGACTGGTGCATGCAGAATGTAAGTGTACAACTCATCATCAGTCAGTTGATGCGACCTCAACTCAGTGGTTGAGCTAAACTGGACCATTTTCTTTCGAAGCAGAATTCATGGTCACTAGCAATATTCCTTCTCAGGACCATGTGTGACATAAATGTAAGTTTACTCTCCCCTCCCTAGTCAGTCAATGTATGTCACGTGACGAGGCACAGGGAATAAAACACTTTTGGAGTTGTCAGCCATCTTTGAGTGCCTGATCTTACACCATGCACTCTCACCCAGATCTTGTACTTTTTCAGATCATTATGTTTACTCAAGAATGCCAGGTTCAAACCATTATTTTTTTGTGAGATCAGATCTATATGTTGCTTTGGGCAATGTAGCCTGTCCCCTCAAATTCAGGGAGAGTTTGTAGTCCGACTCCAATGTAAAAATTACTCCTCTCTCTTGTGACCTACACAGGAAGAAACACTTGATCCCATTCCTGCCATCACACCCTGTAGTCCCTCCAGGGAGCACTGGAGCTGAAGGTGCTCATCCATTTGGGGTCATTTCAGGGGCTCCTTATGGCTCCAGTGCAATTCTACCCATCTCATGGTCCTACATCAAGCTCATGGGACCCAAGGGTCTTGCTCATGCAACAAAGGTCAGTGAATAATGCGAAAAGGTAATGTTCCATAAATGTCATCAGCCTAGTGTCCCTTAACAGCTTTCCTGTCCTGTCGTATGACATATATCTTGCCGAAACAGTTGCACAGTGAAGGAACCTCTCGTGATAAATTAAAGCAAAGTTGGTCTGTGAAATGTTTCTGTTAGTATACATCTGAAGGGCCATTTACAGAAACTGTCATAAAGCAGTTAAACAATGAGATTTACTGCAATATGATCCAAGTGTGAACACTTTGAAAAGTGATGAGGTTGAACTAAACTAGATCAGAGTTTGAACAGATTGTAATTGTACGTATGCTTGGACTATCTGGAGTGGTATTTCAATTCAATTCAAATTTTCAGTGTAATTTTATTCAAATTCCATTGACACAGTTTCAAGGGTTTGCCATTCACATGACAGATGAAAGCGTATCGTTTTCAAACTGTTCCACTTTTGTCCGTTTTTAAAATGGCCCAGTTTCAGTAATGGTCTTAATGAGCATCGTGTCAACGGAAGGCAAAGCCACATCAATGAAACTCGTGCTTTTCTGGCCAAACAGTGGTGGTTAGGTGTGATTTCTCATTCACATTGACTTGTATCATTAACCTTATAGATTGCCATCTTGAATGCAAACTACATGGCAGCCAGACTGCAAGACTTTTATGATGTGTTGTTTATTGGAAATGATGGTAAGGGTGCCTACATGTACCATTGCATACCATGGTATCCGGTCGTTTTGTTCCATTGTCGTTTTGTTTGTTCTTTGTAAGGAACACACAAGAACATTTTGCAAGTTGTTTCAAGTTGATACCTACAGTCACGCAACAGTGACCTTGATATTTGCAACAGAATTAGTTTAAACTGTTAATGCAGAAGTTTATAAAAAGTGATAGTGTTTTTGTCCAACGAAACGTCATGCCATCGTGCATTGATGCTACAATGGTCTGTTCAATCATTTCATCATTTGACATTCCAGTCAGCGTGTCTGTTATAGTAAGGGTTAGATTGGACGCAGCTAACGCTAACAAACGATGCTGTGTATGTATATTTTTCAAAGAAAAAAAAACTCACAACTTGTTTTTATAATTCAATTTGCTTTTCAGGATATTGTGCTCATGAATTTATCATTGACGCAAAGGATTTCAAGAAAACCGCTGG
>BLFK01001035.1:8382-35308 GCA_014634185.1 Astreopora myriophthalma | reverse complement strand
GGGGGGGGGGGGGGAGAGTGGTGATGATTTTATAACAATTGGACACTTTCAGTGTCAGTCAATCCTAACTTTCTTTCTTGTTCCTAGCCCGTTACCTGGCCAAAGTTTGCCAACATCCATCCATATGCACCTGTTGAGCAGGCACAGGGTTATCAACGTCTTTACAAGGAATTGGAGAAAGATTTGTGTGAGATTACTGGTTTTGATGCTGTGTCTTTTCAATCCAACAGGTATGGAGGTATTGCTGTTGGTACTGGGTACCCTTTTTACGGCATGCTTAAACTAGAAAGCTATATTTAATTTTATTACCCCAATAGATGTGTTTTGAATATTCCATTTGAAGTGGAAAAAGACTGGGCATTCAAAATTTACATATTGAAATTACATCATATTAAGATTTTAACCTCATCACCAGATAGATTGCTTAAAAACGATTTAATTTATCAAGTTTGATCAGGTTTCGTTGCATAGCAATCGCACTGTGAGGAGCTGTCAAAGGTTGCCAACACTTCATTCAAATGTCTTTAATTTGGAATTGGTGTCCTCCAAATCCACATAAAGTCTCTAATTTTTCTGATTTTTAACATGCTACGAAAACTATCTTTGGTTGCGATCGAACTAAACAAATCAGCTACGCCCCTGCAACATAGGGTTACCACCACAGGCTTACCATTTATTCTCTGCATGGGCTGATTGTCTTCTGTGTTTATTGTAGTGGAGCACAGGGTGAATATGCAGGGCTGAGAGCCATCCGAGCTTACCATGAACACAATGGGAATGGCCACAGAAAGGTACCTTGTGCTATCGTCTGTGAAATTGAGGGTTTTTTTGAGACTTTTTTACAACTTGGCATTTCTTTGTGAAATTATCTTTCTGCTACATTGCCATTTTCAAACTCACAGTTGCCTTTTGTGGAGACCACTGCAGATCACTAAAATTCCTGGTTGACTGTTACTGGAAGATAAACAGAGTATATATAAGTGTACATGTGCACCCTGACTATTGAGGTCAAGTTTTTGTAGAATGGAGCATGAGGCAGGAGGACTTTTGAGGGGACTTTGTCATGAGTAAACATTTTGTCAGGATCGAGTAGCTACGTGTACTCAATGAAGCTGCACACACCAGTTCCTTTCCTCTCCTTTCCATACGGAAACATATGGTTCTGTTAATTGCCGAGGTTTCTCCTACCTTGGTAGGAATTGATGGTCAGCCTATGTCATCCTTATCAGGTCATTGTTGTGTATAAAATGACTTTTTGTCCAATTTTTGTGTTTAACTTTTGAAGGTGTGTCTTATTCCTGTATCTGCACATGGTACAAATCCTGCCAGTGCACAGATGGCAGGCTACCAGGTTCAAGTTATCAAAGTGGAAAACAGCGGAAATGTCAGTTTGGCTGATTTAAAACGGCAGGTATGTTTTAATTTTGTTTTCTTTACCAATGGAAGGAGTTAAGAGTTCACTTGGGACAAAAGGTGAAACAGTGGAAGTAAAGAATAGTGACATTTAAACAAGGATATTCTTGAATTTGCACCAATTAATATTAATAAGGAAAACAAGCATTTGAGAATGGACGTTTTCTGGCTCATCAGTGTACGAACATGTGAAACTCGCGGCGTTGTAAGACAAACAGAAGTAAAGAGCTAAAACGATAAACTGGAGAAAACAAAAATAGCTAAGAAAACAAAGAAAAACTTGTTAGGTTCTCACACTGAGGTAAAGGCCATTCCCTGTATAGACACCTCATAATCATCAGGCCCCAGTTGTTCAAAGGGTGGATAGCGCTATCCACTGGATAAGTCAATTGGATTTGCTAGTGCTTATCTGTTGGATAGCGTTATCCACCTTTCGAACAACTGGGGCCAGCTCTTTTATGTGTTGTGCTGTGGGCCAACTTCCGATAAAGAGTGGATAGATGAAAGCACTCTAATTCAGCATGTTTAATTATTGCAAGGACCTCTTGGTATATCACCTATTGGAGAGAGAGTTTCCTGCTTCAATATTAATACCGGTAATAATAACAATTACAATAACGGTAACAATAACGATTGTTGTTGTTGTTCTTGCTATTGTGTCCTTGTCACAACAGGTTGAGAGACACAGCAAAGAACTGGCTGCCATTATGGTCACATATCCCTCCACTAATGGCATCTTTGAAGAGGGAATCAGGTACAAATACTTGGTAGCACTGTATGATTAAGTGTCCAACAATTTCTAGTCTACCCATCGCACCTAACCATAAAGCAGAAACCCCACAAATCTGTGTACTTCGTCAGAAAAACACTGGGCCATTTTCAATGAATTATCTGACATGAATGACATTTAACTTCATTGAAATCTTTCTTGTTAACTTTTATCAGAGAAATTTGTGACTTGGTTCATGAACATGGTGGACAGGTTTATCTTGATGGTGCGAACTTGAATGCTCAGGTTGGTTGAGATTACCTTACAGTCAAACCAGATCAAGCATACAGAGTACCACACACGATATCAAGAGTATTTGGAGAGCACCTGAAGTTTATTTGTACAGTTTTTATTGGAAGCAAATCACCTTAATTGACATTTTAAGCATTCTTTGTACATTTGGTTATCACTCCTTATCACTAATGTCTTTACACACCTATAATAAAATTGTGGTAACATAAACAGTTGCTCACGATATCAGAGCATACATCTAACATATGTAATTATCATCTTAAAAGCAGACTTGAAAATGACCATGAAATGGTTGAAACATTCTTGGCTTTAGGCTTAAAAAAAAAAACATTTCCTGTTTTACCAGTTTTAAAGAGTAGTTGTACTTGTGGTGTTTTTTTTTTAAACAGGTTGGCCTGTGTCGACCAGCAGATTATGGAGCTGATGTCATGCACACCAATCTGCACAAAACCTTTTGTATACCACACGGCGGAGGGGGACCTGGAATGGGTCCTATTGGAGTGTAAGTATTATGTCAGCATGACCTGAATGCCATGTTTTGCAAACATCATTCGAAGTTAATAGCTCAGTTGTTCAAAACGTGGATAATGTTATCCACCAGGCAGGCCCCAGTTGTTCGAAGGGTGGATGGCGCTATCCACTGGATAACTCAATTGAATTTGCTAGCATTTATCCACTGGGTAGCGATTTATCCGATGGATAGAATTATCCACCTTTTGAACAACTGGGCCAGGTCTCGGTTGTTCAAAAGTTGGATAACGCTATCCACCGGATAAATCGCTATCCAGCGGATAAGCGCTAGCAAAACCAGTCGAGTTATCCAGTGGATAGTGCTATCCATCCTTTGAACAACTGGGGCCAGATAAATCACTGTCCTATGTATAAGTGCTAGTAAAACCAACTGAGTTATCCAGTGAATGATGATTTATCCAGTGGATAGCGCTATCCACTTTTTGAACAACTGTGAGCTGACACATGGTTCTGCTGACTGGTGCATGCAGAATGTAAGTGTACAACTCATCATCAGTCAGTTGATGCGACCTCAACTCAGCGGTTGAGCTAAACTGGACCATTTTCTTTCGAAGCAGAATTCATGGTCGCTGGCAATATTCCTTCACGGGACCATGCACTCTCACCCAGATCTTGTACTTTTTCAGATCATTATGTTTACTCAAGAATGCCAGGTTCAAACCATTATTTTTTGTGAGATCAGATCTATATGTTGCTTTGGGCAATGTGGCCTGTCCCCTCAATTTCAGGGACAGTTTGTAGTCCGACTCCAGTGTAAAAATTACTCCTCTCTCTTGCGACCTTCACAGGAAGAAACACTTGATCCCATTCCTGCCATCACATCCTGTAGTCCCTCCAGGGAGCACTGCAGGTGAAGGTGCCCATCCATTTGGGGTCATTTCAGGGGCTCCTTATGGCTCCAGTGCAATTCTACCCATCTCATGGTCCTACATCAAGCTCATGGGACCCAAGGGTCTTGCTCATGCAACAAAGGTCAGTGAATAATGCGAAAAGGTAATGTTCCATAAATGTCATCAGCCTAGTGTCCCTTAACAGCTTTCCTGTCCTGTCGTTTGACATATATCTTGCCGAAACAGTTACACAGTGAAGGAACCTCTCGTGATAAATTAAAGCAAAGTTGGTCTGTGAAATGTTTCTGTTAGTATACATCTGAAGGGCCATTTACAGAAACTGTCATAAAGCAGTTAAACAACGAGATTTACTGCAATATGATCCAAGTGTGAACACTTTGAAAAGTGATGAGGTTGAACTAAACTAGATCAGAGTTTGAACAGATTGTAAGAAACTCCTAATTGTACGTATGCTTGGACTATCTGGAGTGGTATTTCAATTCAATTCAAATTTTCAGTGTAATTTTATTCAAATTCCATTGACACAGTTTCAAGGGTTTGCCATTCACATGACAGATGAAAGCTTTTCGTTTTCAAACTGTTCCACTTTTGTCCGTTTTTAAAATGGCCCAGTTTCAGTAATGGTCTTAATGAGCATCGTGTCAGCGGAAGGCAAAGCCGCATCAATGAAACTCATGCTTTTCTGGCCAAACAGTGGTGGTTAGGTGTGATTTCTCATTCACATTGACTTGTATCATTAACCTTATAGATTGCCATCTTGAATGCAAACTACATGGCAGCCAGACTGCAAGACTTTTATGATGTGTTGTTTATTGGAAATGATGGTAAGGGTGCCTACATGTACCATTGCATACAATGGTATCCGGTCGTTTTGTTCCATTGTCGTTTTGTTCCATTGTCGTTTTGTTTGTTCTTTGTAAGGAACACAGAAGAACATTTTGCAAGTTGTTTCAAGTTGATACCAACAGTCACGCAACAGTGACCTTGATATTTGCAACAGAATTAGTTTAAACTGTTAATGCAGAAGTTTATAAAAAAATAGTGTTTTTGTCCAACGAAACGTCATGCCATCGTGCATTGATGCTACAATGGTCTGTTCAATCATTTCATCGTTTGACATTCCAGTCAGCGCGTGTCTGTTGTGGGTTAGATTGGACGCAGCTAACGCTAGCAAACAATGCTGTGTATGTATAGTTTTCAAAGAAAAAAGAAACCTCACAACTTGTTTTTATAATTCAATTTGCTTTTCAGGATATTGTGCTCATGAATTTATCATTGACGCAAAGGATTTCAAGAAAACCGCTGGGATTGAAGCAATTGATATTGCGAAGAGATTACAAGATTATGGTATGTACAATTCTCTTAACAACGAGCACCTGTTATCACCCTCCTGCCGACCAGAAATCGAAATAATTCACGACTTGGTTTAACTAGCCAATCAGAATCTCGCAAAACAAGTGAAGGCAGCCCGCCCCAAGCGCGGAAAAACGCGCTGACTCGTCGACTCCTCGCATCGCTACTCTTTTAGCTCTGACGAGCGAAAGTCAACTGGTTTTGATTTGCTCAGCTCTGTGATTGGATCAAAAACCTTGCGTGAACTTTCAAACCAATCAGATGCAAATGAAAGTAATAGAAATTGCGATTGTGTCACTCTTGTTTTCCCGCGCTTGGGGCCAGTTGCATTCACTTGCTTTGGGTTCTGATTGGCTAGTAAAACCAAATCATGAATTACTTCGATTTGTGATTGGCTGAAGAGTTTAAATTTCCTTCAGAACGTGATTGGCTCAGTGATTAGTCTGGTTTTGGTTGAACAACACTCGACTGAAAACCGCGCTACTTTCAAGTTGATACTAAATTGAAAACTGCTCTTAGTAAACAAACTGCATTGTTATTTTTGGGTCTCCACTAATTTAGGGAAGTCTTTTTAGCGTTTTACAGAAAGACCAAACAACAAAATATCGAAACTCCTTCAATGGGTGGTTTTCACTCACGTGACCAGCGGCCATATTGACTTACTGAAACAAAAATAAAGTTCAGTTCCCCAAGGATTGTTTATGTACACCAATATGGCCACCGTTTCTTTGTTTAGGTACACCAATATGGCCGCCGTGACGTCATGTGGAAGCGATCTATAGGCCTCACTTCAGCCTCAATTTCAAAGCGAGTCTAAGTCTTACGAAGTCTTACGAAAATCTTACGAAGTCTGACGAAAATCAGTTATCATTCAAATGCAGTGTAATATTATTTACCATCACAAAATTTTCGGACTTGGACACGCTTTGAAACAGAGATTGATGCGAACTCGGAAATGGCCTATTTAATACTTAAAAAGCCTTCACCGTTTTAACAGGTTTCCATGCCCCCACGGTATCTTGGCCGGTGTCGACTGCTCTTATGATTGAGCCAACAGAGAGTGAAAGCAAAGCTGAGCTGGACAGACTTTGTGACTCACTGATTTGTAAGTCATTAACCAATAATCCATACAGTAATTCTCCTTACTAGTTGCGGAACGTTTTTCGTTATGTGGGGGTTGAGAATTTCGTGGTTCATCGTGTTGACCGTATTCAGAGAAGTTGAACAAGACAGTTTTCCTATTGTATCAAGCTATACTGCAGAAGTTCGTCTCTAATGTGCTTTGTGGCATATTACTGTAAGGAAGCACCGCGGGTAGAAAGGGTCTATCGTTATGGGAAATTGCGGCCAAATTCCGCGCAATAAATTCGATACTCAACTGAAAACTATTCTAAGCACATCTTGATACACTTTCACAGCAATCCGCCAAGAAATCCGGGATATTGAAGAAGGAAGAATAGACAGGACAAATAACCCGCTGAAGGTACGGAATAGGCCATTCTAACTGTATACACAAGCAATCTCTGCATTGATGTCAAATGTTCTCCCCACCCCTAGCCTGCGAGCATGCTCTCCCTCACCTCGTGCGCAAGGTGACTTTAAGATGGGCATGGGTAATAGGCTATTTCCGAGTTCATTTCAGCCTCTTTTTCAAAGCCAGTCTAGTTCCGTAGCCTTCCTCATGAAAATGAGTTTTTGTTCATGTGCAAAGTAAAAATGATTACCATCGCAAAATTTAGACTCGTTTTGAAAAAGAGGCTGACGTGAACCTCGGAAATTGCCAATTTTTCCAGTTACAGTTTGCGTCTGGTTCAAAGCGAGCCTTGCTGCTGAACCGTTCAAATGATGCTGAGTTTGATTTGCGCACCAGAACTCGCTTTGAAACCGAGGCAAACAGCAGCTCGGAAATGGACTATTCTTCTCTATTTTTTCTGTTTGTTTTGTCATGTAACAGGCGACAGTCCACTTTGAAATATTGAATTCACCGGTAATTCTAATCCTCCTTTCTCGACAGAACGCTCCACACACCCAAGATGTGGTTTCAGCTGATGTGTGGGACAAGCCTTACAGTCGTGAAGTTGCAGCTTTCCCTGCTGTGAGTATTGAGAAACATGATTACATGTTGGGAAAACGGACCGGGAGAGGGAGTGCATCCAACGCCAGAGTGCAAAATACAAAACGCCCAGAGGCAGTAACCATAATGGAATTTGGAGGGGCAGAGGATAGGGGAGAACTTAGCACTTTCCTCATCCCCTATCCCCTTGTCGCGTTTGAGCCTTCGTTTTAGAATTACACTGGGATCTGTTGAACCCAGCAAATAATGCCCGTTTTTACGAGGAAGTCGCAATTCATGTGACTTCTTTTGGCTCATCACGCAACCAACTGACCGTCTGTAATGGGCGTCACGCTGAGCTATTAAGTGTTCTCGAAGTTCTGTCTTGTAATGATTTTGGTTTCTTTTGCAGCCCTGGTTAAAAGCAACCGCGAAATTCTGGCCATCATGTTCGCGAGTCGATGACAAGTATGGCGATCAGCAGCTGGTTTGCACGTGCCCACCTATGGAGAGCTATGATTACGACAAGACGGAGTCTTTCGCCTAAAGCAAAAACGTTATGACAAGTGGTAGCTTTCGAACGCAGTCGTATTTCCGGTTGTTGCTTGTCTCCGTGGAGAGATCCGACAACCGGAAATACGTCTGCGTTCGCACGCTAGACAAGTGGAAATTACATAGAAAAATTCATGTCACGCAGTTTCTCTATTGCTGATGCGTGTGAAGGGTGTGTTGGGCTGGGCAGCCGCGCAACACGCTTTATGGAGGAGAAACCAGATTTTAAAAGATATTCCATGCTTTATTGTTAAGAGGGAGAATCAAGAAGGACACGTCGAGCAAACGTAAAATATCGAGGTTACAGATATATTTTACTATGAACTAGGGCAGGGGAGTATTTTTTGTGGACGTATTTAATATGTGACAACATAAGAACTTGTATACAGAAAAGAGTTGTTAAGCTAAGAAAAAAGAGTAGTTGCTATTTGACTCCAACAGTTTCTCGGCTAAATTCTAGAGTCGAGGTTGGCTGTATTTATTTCACGGTTCACACAGTTTTTCTCAGGTTAACTCGGGAGCCCATTGCGCGGATCTTCCATCTTCTATAAAGCGGCTTTGATTTGGGTGTCGTAAAACAAAACCCAAAATAATTACAAAGCCAGTCACGTTTTGAAGGAAACACAGTTTTCGGCCAATCACAAGAACGAAGTAATTCACAATTTGGTTTTACTAGCCAATCAGAACGCAGAGTAAGCCAAGGTAGCCGGCGCTAAGCGCGGGAAAACGTTAGTGAGGAAGTCGCAATTAGCGTTAGTTTTGTATCCGATTGGTTGATAAGTTTGCGCACGTTTTTTGGTCCAATCGCAAGGCAAACCAAAACCAAAGCAATCGCGTAATGAGTTTCGATACCCAATCGACAATCAACCCTGTCCCTTGTCTTTATATTTTTAGAAGCACTCCCCACGAGGTATTTTGTTTTTGGTGGGGGGGGGGGGGTAATAGCCAATCGTAGACTAAGACTACGACAGCTTTCTTGAGTCCACTGTTAAACGTCACACACAGCGTGAAAACAAGATAGCTTTCGGGGTGGGTGTTACAGTTCTAAAACTAAAGAAGATGGGACCTGGGTTGAATCAAGAGTGCAATACGCACGGAGTCCCCCTTTGCGGTAATTAGCCCGCGCCCCGCGAAGAGAGAGCCAGCTCACAGGCTACCAGATAATGGGCCTTTGGTAAATATAACTTATTGTATTAATTATAGTGGATTATCCTGGGTTTTTACTTGTTCTAAAAAAAGAGTGATGTGATAATGTAGTTGTTTGTAACTTCGGAATAAATGAGAAAAGCTGGTCTATTTTGTTTTGTTTACTATTATTTGTTGCACATCGTAGTATGGTTGAGCAAAACTGTCATGTGATTTGGAGAGGGGTGCATGTTATCCCCCCTTCCCCAAGGGGGGATCCTTGCACAAGGACGTCTTTTAATTTCGAGATAGAGAAATCACCATGCCCTAACTGGCTTCCTCATTATGCGTTTCGGTGCGCATGGGGTTTGCGCATGCGCAGACCACAACTAAGGCCACGAGGAGCGGGCACGGGAGACGTTCCAGCCGCCCGAGGGTACAGCTCTCTCGCACACTCGCGCTCTCTACTTGTTTTGCAGGATCGGGTACGCAAACTCTCCACGAACCTATCTCTAGCAAGGCTCCTTTCCGGCCTTTTCTAACGCTTGGCCCCCGGCCCGGGTAATCCCATCCGAAGGCTAAAACCAATTTTAGCAAACAAATTGAGGTAAACAAGTAATCACTTTTCCATTCAATCAAAGAGGATAGCATCTGAGAAGACATCTTTCATTTCCCAGAATTATGTGGTCGAGACTTTCTAGAAGACCATGAGCCTTGAAAGAGCGTTTCTTTTCCCGGTAAAAGTGTCTAAAAAGTACAAAAAAGTAATTAATTAGCATGCCTGGGGCAGGGGTCCCCCTTTTCGCTGCCCCACCCTTCCCTCTATTTTTTTGGCGCAGCACGCGGCGACACACACGGCTGCAACAAATTTTCCCGCCATTCATGATGACAATTCCTCCCATCAGTACCCCCATTGAGTGTAACAGTAGGCCATAAGTTTGCATAAGATGTGGGCCAACGTGCGTTTGTTTTAAAACACAAAACAAAACAACATTCGCCGACATGTAGCTAAGAATGAGGATTTCTAGTCAGGTGAGATATTTTCTAAGTCATTTCCAATTAGCAGCTATGGTAATTTAATTTGCTTTCTGTCTTTTTCTTTCTTAACAGTTGTTGAGGTCACGGACTTCACGGCCTTTGCATTTGGTGGAATATTTGGATCTTTCAAATCTCAATCTAGGTTAGGTTTATACGTTCCGAAAGTGTCGTTAAATTACCTTTTCATAAAAGGTAAGGAGGTGAAGTTTCTTTTGCAGTTTCTCTTCAGAGGTTGGAGTTATGTCCAAGGCTGCAAACAGTCGTTCTTCGAGGAAACAAAATTGAATCCGCGCCTGATTTACGAAGCTGCCCTCAACTGTGGAAAATTGATCTTGCCAACAACGTGGTAATTAAACGCTTGCTTGCATCCTAATACTTTTTATGCCCAAGGCTAGTTTTACTGTCTGGGTAAAAAAAGTTTAGGATGAAAACATTTTTTGTTATTACAGTAAATGTAAGCTTGATATTACAACCTAAGCCTCTTAACTTTTTGATCGGCTGTGTGCTACTCAGAAATGTAGATGTTGTCTGAAATTGTTTGTTGACTCCAAAAATTAGCCCATTCAGAAAGCGCATGAAAACAACTGAAATTAGTCACGAGGAGAGAAAAGTGCGTTAATTTCGCTTTGTCAATAAAGTCTTTAATAGTCTCTTTAATAACTGGGAACGTGTTCGTAACCTCACGAAGTTTTTGCGCGTATGTGCTTGTGTCTCGTATCAATGTTTATTCATCACGTTGCGCTTTGTGGTTTCGTAAACAAAGACAGTAGCCGTGTTAATGTGATCTTTGAAGCATGACCCGAAGTTAATTTGCGTATTGTCTTTATACGTGTTTTAGAGCAGTTTTCAAGTGAAAAACCAAAGCAGTTTTCAACTGAAAAAAAAAAAACAAAACAAAAAACCAACAAAAATAAATAAATAGCCAATCGCGTACTGAAGGAAATACACTCGTTGACCAAACTAAAACTAAAACCAAAGCAATCGCATAGTTACTTTCGACACTAATTGAAAACTGCTCTAAAGTCAGCATGTGAGCTTAATTTAATATGTGGACAGGGCTAGTTATGCTTCAAATGCACAGGATTAAATTTGAAAATATTTTTTTTGCTCTGTACATTAAGAGAGGAACTGAGTTGTTAGGCCTGTAGCTCATGCTTGTGACCTAATGACACATAAACCACAAAGTCAACACAGCAGAGAAAATAATAATTATTTTATTACCATGTCATTATCAGGGGTCTCCCCCCACCACCTGGTTGTTATGTTTATGTAATTACCTTATGTTTCTACAATATTGTTTTTACCTGTATTTTCATATTTTCCTGCCATTCTGCCCCCACCCCCCTCCCCCCTTCCCCAGTGTCCAGAAAAAAATTTTTCCTTCGTTATTTTGTTCACATCACTTAGGATAGGTAATTCCATAACTTAATTTGCGTGTATTGCACGAAATCTGGGCGGAATTTCGCAAAATGACCAAACGCACTGAAAATGTCAGGACGTTTTTGCTCTGAGCCCTTGAATTGATTTTCCATAGGTGAGAAGCTTGGAAGGTCTGTTTTCTGTGGTTGCATTTGGAACCCTTATCCTCTCCAACAATGATCTGGATTGGGTTGAGTTACAAAAGATACGACACATTCACATCCTGGATCTCTGTCTCCACGGCAACCCAAAACTGGAGATGGATGCATACTGTAAGTATAAATCATTCACCAGACAAGTTTAAGCTGTGCTGAATTTCTATAATGGAGTGATATTTTCTGGTGGTCAGAACTTCTGTGTAGCTCACATATGGAGCACAAACCATTGTTAACTATTGTTAGCCATTGTTTGAAGTATATTGTTTGTTTCTGTGTGGTTATTGGCTAGCATGAAATTCTAGCCTGTGAGTACAGCTGCCCTTCATTACTCACTGCCACCCCAAGCCTGACGGGAAGTGTGGTGAGTCATGAAGGGTGGCTGTATTCACAGGCTAATGAAGTTCTTGCCCTCGTATAATGAAATGGTTGATTCGATTCTTAAGTGAAATTACTTAGTATTAAAGGCAAACCCTAGATCTTCAAGGCATCAGTGGTATTAACCAGCATCACACCTACATTATTACTAAACAAGACTGGTGTCTAACTAGAAAACTATATGGTTTACTTAGGCACTAGGCATTTCCATCTTTGATATTATTTAGTCACTTTTATAAATGTCAATACAAACTTAAAATAAACTATTAAAGTGTACATTTATACTTCAGTATCATGTTTTAAGGAAGTGTGAAATAAAGTCTTGTCTTGTCTAGTTGCTTTTTGCTCTCTATTGTTTAAAAGTGTTCCTATTGCCCTTGTGTTGGAGTAAATTTGCAAACTTGTATGATTTAATAACTTGTGCCTTTTTGGATTTGACAGACAGAATGCATGTGATTGACAGTCTTCCTCTGGTCTGGATGCTGGATGGACGCATTATAACGTGTAAGTATTGTATCATTGAAGGGTCGTGGGTTCAAATCCCATCTGGAGCTCGGATTTTTTCCGAGTTTCTACTTGATGCAATAATAACTATCATAATGAAACTCCGACAAATTTTACTGTAGTTGACAGTTGATTTTGGTCTTTACTTCCCATTTTGCCAACAGCTGCAGAGCGTGCACAAGTGGAACAGTTTTTTAAAGATTCTGCATTGTCTGACAGGCCTGTGGTAATGTTTATACTCAGTTGAAAACTTTGAACAGTTCTTTTCTTTTTCTTGGTTGATATCTGATGTATAGTTTACTTTTTACTGTGGACAGTAGCTCTCTCTCAAATCTGACCAATTTAAAGGCATTTGAGGAGCAGAAATGAGTTCCCAGATAATAACAAGAACAACAGCGTGCAAAGCACTGTGGTTGAGCATGCCCCTTTAAATCTGAGGTCACATTGCATCAACGCACCAACTGGAGGACAAATTAAAATGTCTGAGAGAGCACAGCTTTAAATGCTCTTGTTTTAAATGCTCTCTTTTGTTTATTACTCTCCATCACAGAGGCACAAGCTACCCAAGAACCAGTTTGTACCATCTTCACTAAAAAATATTTCTGTCACAGGAGTCTTTGGACAGAAGGTATAATAAATGACATGTATCTTTCTAATAGAGTGGTCTGCATAGATCTGTTTGGTTTTTTATCTCTAATTGTGCTTTGTCTTCCAAATTCTGTGTTTGTAACCCTTGATAACATACGGAATTGGTAATGTTGCTTGATGCACTGTTCACATCTTTGTTGGTTGCTGTTTCTAAGTTAACAGTTTTGTTAAGTGGTGTGGTGACTCCCAGGGGAATCCTTTGTGGTTATGAGTGCTGGTACATGTAAGATGACCATAAAATCTTGGGTTTTTAAATTCTGAGAAGTTTGAGAGTTTGAAAAACTATAAATATCGCTAAGGGTCATAACTTTAAAAGCCACAATAGGTTTAAACAGCATAACATTTTTGTTCTTCCAAGGGAGAACATTTAATGAGAAGATTTCCTGTCAAGGAAAAACTGAATGTAGGTAAGCAGTCAACAGTGTCAGGAGTTTTCCTTTCTCATTGGGTACTACTTACATTGTTTTCAAGGACACTTTGGTACCTGGGACAAGTTGCTTGAAGCAGGGTTAGGGCTGAACCAGGATAAATACCATGACAATCTATAGGTTTTAATCAAAATAAACCCAGGCTTAGCAAGCCCTGCTTTGATCCTGGGTGCCCAGTGAATCTTAAGATTTGGTGGCATTAGATCTTGTCCTTTAAAAAATAATTGCTTCAATTCTTGAGGATGTTTACCAAAGAATGCAAGGAGTACATATTCAGGCAACATGGGTTCTCCACAGTTACACACAGTATCATAGTGTGTCCTACTAGACAATTAGATTATGAGCTCGAGATTTCTATCACGTGATAGTTGATGAGGGTGCAGCCCGAGTCAACTATCACGCATAGAAATCGAGAGCGAATAATCTAATTGTTTTAGTATAAATCTACTAGTCGTTCAAAACTAAACAAGTAAATTATCTGTATCCTCATCGCAGACTCTTCGAAACACTTCGAAAACGCGACGAAGTGACCGCCATTTTGTTGAAAACCGCTACTCGCTATCTATCACAGAATAGATAGCGGGTAGCGTGGCCAATCAGAGAAAGGCATTCGTGATAGAAGGCTAGTAGATTTATAATAAAAAATAGATAGTAAACTTCCAGTCTGATAATGTTCATGTGGTGCCCATGAAGCAAACAGGGATGTTGATACTCTTCTCCTGATAAGGTGATATTCCCTGGCTGAGTTATTTCCATGTTGTTTTGTTACATTTTTTGTTGTTAAGGCTAATTCAAAGTAGGATCAGAATTTTGGAGTATCCAGATCCTTGCTCTCGTTTGGGCTGAAAATCCTCTCTTTTTAATTTCTCTTACTGACCCCCTCATTTGAACTTGTTCAATTTTTTTATGAGGACTTCACATGAATCTTTTCCCTAGGTTGGCTTTGTCAGCAGTTGCAGTTCTATGCATCTGTAGACATCACTCCATGCAATGCCTCAGTGTAGTGTCATAACCTCCTTTGAAAAACTAAATTGTTCAAGTAAAATGCAGTGCAGTTTTACCGTCCTTTGCTTTTGTTTAGTATTAGTGTTAATCTATGGTCAGTCACTGTGTTGTTGTTCTTGTTATTAACTAAAACAGATTTGGATAAAAGAAGGCTGTTGTACCTTGCTTACTGCCTACAGGAGGAAGTAAACCTTGTCTCAAAAAACACAGCCAAGTAAGGAACTTTTAATGGTTTGAAAGTGACAAATTTATGCACCTATCAATGTTAAACCCTAGAGTAGCAGGAGGGCTACCCATTGGAAATTGACACAGAGCCTTCCCCTGGGTAGGCGATTTGACATGTATGTGTTACCAGCCACAAAACAACAGTTTTCC
Source organism: Astreopora myriophthalma (assembly GCA_014634185.1). Classification (NCBI taxonomy): domain Eukaryota; kingdom Metazoa; phylum Cnidaria; class Anthozoa; order Scleractinia; family Acroporidae; genus Astreopora; species Astreopora myriophthalma. The sequence continues at coordinate 20,459 of BLFK01001035.1, read as the reverse complement.
ACAACTTGTTTTATTTTCCCTCGGTTTGTACTGATTAAATGCGTTTTACATTTTTAATAGGTCGCTGAAACTGTGAGTAACCTAAAAACCTCCTTGCACGCCCTCCAGCTAAATCACGCGATCAGGTTGCATCATCTCCTCGTGTCATGTGATACGCATTACATCATCTGTCATGTAATTAAATCGGGTGATGCCGGTAGTGTCATCTCTCACACATGTGTTGCTCCAGGGTCAGTAATTTGAAAAGGTTACCATCTTGTGAGACCAAGAGAGATTCAGGCTGATGTTCAGGGTGCCTGGATGTGGTGAATTTGACATCCAGTAGATGCCTGTGGGTGGGGAATTGGACTGTAGCTTTGATGAAAATATAAAATTCCCCTGGGTTATTGGGCAGCTCGTCCACCCTGGGGCTTAACATTGATAGGTGCATTAGATTTGCTATTTTATTGGCTCAGTTGAACGATTAACACTTTATTCCCTGCTCTGCATTCTTCACCCTTGTCACTATTGTGTTCTAATTTATTTGAGTGAATTTATTCAGGGGCAAAGTGACACCTTCCCAGCTGATAGTAAACTTGATAAACTACAGAAATGAAGACAAGGAGAGATGTAACATGCTCTTACTGGTGTTAGTGGTAAGTTAAATTATTTATCAACCAACCGTTGTAACCTAAGTTTGTTTTAGTACCTCTTATCAAGGAGTAAAGCTTGGCTGTTGGATTGGAAATAAGGGAAAATTGCTGGAGTGTCAACTGGTGTGTTGTGTCTCTGTGTGTGTGTGTTGAATAACTAGTAGTAAATGTAACAAGCTGTACCTGGTGGAAAACAACAAAATCTGAGATAACCACGCACAAGGAAGTGTTCAGGTGCTGGCTTCAAATACCAGTCTTCCTGGTCTTGCCTCCTAGGAATTTTTATGATGCAAACAATAATCTTGGAAAGTTATGTTGCTTCAACCTCGATTAATGACAACTCTAGTGAATACTTTTAATACTCCCCAGGCATCTTTGGAGTTTGCCATTCCATCAGTGCTTGTTCAGCAAACCCTGGATATTGCAAGGCTGCGAAAAATAAGGTATGCAGTAAACAGGTAAGTAAATATATGATCTAACTGTAGTTCTATGAAGCCAGGCATTGGCAGTCGGGGAGACAAAACAAAGACAGAAGGCCTGCTTTGATGAACACTGCTGTCAACATCGCATTGACAGGCCCACCCATCCTCCAGACCTGCTGCAGTTTCAGGTCAACTTCTCAATGATCATTCATCTGATGATATAGAAATCATCCCACGACAACTTGTACATTAGTCTAAACCAGACACAAATCTTATTGACGGGGATTAAACCCTTTAACGTGAAGGTATAAACAAATGCAAAGAATTTTAAACTAGGTGTATTTATCACACATGTCACTTTGTCTGTTGTTACATTTTTCTTGCAATCTTATATTGTTTTTTAACTCTTGGTGGTTTGCATTGTAACAGTTAATCAGTGTACTGAAGAAGTCAGGCCATGCCAGATGAAATATTGGAAATTAGGAAAAACCTCAGCCATATGACCATCCTTGCTTCATTATAAGAGTCTACACTAAAATCCCAGTTACTTCATAGAGACCTTTCCAAAGTCCTTTCACACCCTCTCTTTTCAGAGTGCAATGCCACTTTTTCAACTATAAATGAAAAAAAAAAAAAAATCATCCATTGCCTGGAGTATGCGGTTTTTATGAGGACATTTTAAAATTTGGATACAAATAGATTCTACAAACTTGGAATTAAGTCTTCATTCTTTCTTCAGAAATATTTATTGTTGCAATTTAATTTTTTTCCAGGAGTGTAGACACAGTAGAACTGTTTATGCTACCACGAGATGTTAGATGTCGAGTGCTGTCTTTGCTTCTTGGTGCAGTGAAGATAGAACGTGATCAACACATTGTAAGTGAAGCAGCATGGTTTCAAAATATGCTATGCTGTAAGTCATGATGTCTTAACAATTACATTTCACAGCTGAAGAACATGTTTTTGTTTTTGTTTTTTTGCTAGTATATCTACTTATTTAGGGGTCTATTGAGGGGTTTCATTTTAATTTGTAATGCCTGAGCATATTATCCAGTCAGAAGACAGAAATCATTCTCATGCTTGCATCTTTATCTCCAGTGGAGAATGGTCATTCTTAGAGAACCAGAGATTTTCGGCCTTGGGGGAAAAACGGATTCAATACAGAAACAATAGATTGAAAGAACAGCAAATTATTTATGAAATTTTAGTAGGTGATCTTACACATTTATCATCCAAATATTACATTAATTATAAAAACAACACACAATCCAAACTGGGGTAAACAACCAAACTTTTATTTGAGGACAGGCTGGTCTTAAAAATATGTAGCCTAGCTCATGGAATACAACTATCTGAATAATCCTTCTGATTTTTGAGACATTGCAGTTCAAAGTTATCTGAACCTTGACAGGAAAATAAGAAGCACCTTTTCCAGCTGCATGTAATTTACTTTGTTTAATGCACAACTTTCAGTCCCTCGAGAAATAATTGTCTTTTATTTGATGCATTTGGGTCACTTGCAGCTTGGGCTTTTGAAGCTGTTAAAAAACCTTGCAGCATGTGTTTTTATGTTTTAAACCTGATAAAACGAGATATGTGCAGAAATGCAAGTAACTAGATGCTCGCTGAGTTTGAAAAGCATCACGAAGAGTACCCTTGCTCTTCTTCTCAACATCAACATCACTATAACATCACCGTGTCAGCCAAACTGTGCTTTTTAACTAAACATAAACAGTTGCATTTACCCTAACCTAGAAATAGCCCTACTGCAAACACTGACCCTATTGTTATTAATAGGCATTAGATGCTTAGACTTAATGGGAACACTGTGTGATGGATATCAAAATTGAGCGTGCATCTAATTACTTGCATTTCTGGACATAAGTGGATAAAACACTGCTCGTTTTTTTAAACATTGCATTGGTCCTAGAGCATGGCATTTATATCTCCCTTTAGTTTACTCAGCCATCCCTTGGCAGGTTTATTTACTTAGCATTGTTGTCTACTTATATTTATCCTTTTATCTGTAAATTTTCTTGCAAGGATGGTGGTTTCTACAACAGATTGTATCTGTGTCTGTTTGACCTTGTTGCTGATCTAGTTAGGCTGGCTAATGGCGACAGCATATCAAAGTAAGGAATCTTGGCTTGCATTCTTTTTTACTATTCTGTTTATTCATATTCCAGTTTAGGAATATCTGAATAAGTGGAAGGAGATTACCGGTATCCAAAAAAATTAGTATTCATTAAACATACTAGTTTTCGCTCCAGTTGTATTTTTCCAGGTAACCAGTGCACATAATAGTCTACGCTCAATTCTTGTAGCAATACAGTTACAAGAAGATTGCATGACATTGAAAGAACGTTCTGGATTTGCGATATTTATGGAACATGATTGACTTGGAATGTTCGAGAGAATGACAAAAAAGCAGAAAGTCCTGGAGAAAAAAAACAACTTTCTCAATCAGTAGTTTTGAAGGTTAAAAACAGTATTCCTCTTCGGCCATGCCTTTTGTTCGTTCCTTCACAAGTTGTTAGGTGATCGGTTGTACAGTCAGTTCAAAGTTCAAGTTTGGTTTCATTACTCAGTGATTTAAAGTAAAACTCCACAAAAAAATGAACCTTGACAGGAATATTTTCAAGGATATTTGCTAAGATCGTTGTACTTGTTTTCACAAGGATCTTTATAAGATGCTCACAAGATCCTTAAAATGTCAAAGTTAAGGATCTCTGCATGTAGTTTAGAAAGGGAAGATGTTTGAAGATCCTTCTAAGATCCTTCTAAGATCCTTCAAAGATCCTCCAAGAATCTTTAAAAGATCTGTATCCTTAAGACTCTTAAGCAGGTCCTTGAAGATCTTTGCGGAAGTTCAAAGATCTTTTAGGGTCCTCAAAGATCCTGTGTGGTTTTTCACCAGCGTGGGTCCCAAGAGAATATGATAACTCAGTATTTCAGAAAAGTCCCAAGACAATGTGCCCTCATTGTCACTTTCCATTGCAAAATTATACCAAAAGCAGTGGTCGATTATAACATTTCATCAAGAATGATTTTTCTATTTTATTTTATGTTACAATCAGGTACCAGGCTACAAGAAAAAAGCTAGATGTCAGGTGTGTTGGCTTTACTTTATTGTTACTTTAGAAAGATGTGCACGCCAATAGCATCCTCTAGAAATAGTCCAATAACAAGTCAGACATTTGTGTGTTATAGCATTTGATGGTGGCAGTCATTATGTCTTTGTTAGCATTCCAGAGAGGCTAACAACAACTGTTCTGTCGTTTGGTGTAGGTGTGGCTAAAATATGGTTTGTCTGAATACAACATTTGATATAGTTTTGTTGAAAGGATTTTTCCTGGGACTTGTTTCTTTTGGTGAGAACTGGTTTTCAGAAGATGGAGGATTGCGGTGACATGTGCTTATAATATTTTTCTTCTGTATTATTCAGGAAATCCAGTTACAGATGTTTGTTAGCATCAGAAGTGGTCCAGCTTCTGTGTATGGTTCCAGTCTTCTTTGAGTTTATTGGAAAGGATCCTGGTAAGTTAGTTGTGTCTGTGAGCAGTTTTTTAAGATAAGATTCTGCTCAATATTAATTAAGAATGCCCTTGGTTCTTCTTGTCTCTCACAGTCTGTCAGGTGTTTATACTTACCTACCCATAAAAGTTATGACAGCCTTCCTTCTTGAAATTAAAATTTAGTCATGTATGTTTCCGCCTGTTGCGGCCCCTCTATCAGTTTTATTGTCATAACCAGTGTATTGATTGTCATCACCATCAAAATCAACTCAAAATGTGTTTGTTCAATACCCTTTGCAGTTAATAACTGATTACAGGTATATGTGCACTAGTTGCTAGACAACATGAATACAGCGAGCTATATTTGAGTGGCATTGTCATAGTCTTCATTAAACACACAATCATCGTCACAATCATCAATAAAATATAAAGCAATGTCAGTAGCAGTGGACATTACCTTAGTTTTGTGGGAACCTATAACGTTTTGTATAGTACCAAACAAAGAAACTCTAATTCTGTTCTTGCAGGTGTGTTGGACCTGATAATTACAGCTACTAGAGATTGTGGAATTGGTGAAAAGATGAAAGCAATAAGCTGGAAAGTTCGCTCTGAAGGGGTGAGAAGCTTCTCCTTGACAGTGTCTAAAAAAATCTTGAATTAATGTTCACAATGTAAAACAAGAGCCAACATGTTGGCCTTCACTTGTGCCATTTTAACCCTTTCACTCCCAGTAGTGCCACTTACAGATTTTACTCTGTCTAACGCCAGACGATTTTACTCGTCACTGGGGCACCCCTTGGGGCTGAAAGGGTTAACCACCTCTCCGTCTGATCAGAAACTATGTCTCCATTAACCACCTCTCTGTCTGATCAGAAACTATGTCTCCATTAAAGCCTGCATGTTTTTGGTTGGCGGTGCCTTACAGCTTAAATAAATAACTTGTCTTTTGCCTTATGGCACCAGTAAGTAATTTACAGTACAAGCAAATAACTCGTTGCTGTACAGCACAAGAAACTAAGGAGATGGTAGAAACCCTTAAATTTTCAAGCAACAGAACTTATTGTGCTATTGCTTGTTGGCAGTGAAGGTTACCATAGACTGGAATGAAGCTTGTAGTATGTTACAGGATATTTTGTGACAACTTCCCTACTTAAGTAATTTGTGGTAATGGTAGTTATGTTCTAATTTAAACATTGGTCATTTTGGTCCTTCGGAGCCCTTGAATTTGTATTATATGTTCAAGATTGAGAGGCAGATGTCTTTACCACCTGGGTCGTCACATGAACTGCCTAATGCTGTAAATAGTTTTTGGTAACTGCCCTGATAATTGTATGTTACTCAGGACCACAAGGTTGGTTCAGAAAAACGACACCGACAATTTAAGTTGCTAGTGTTGTGAATGCACTCTGACCTCAAGGAAAGCAAAAGTTCTTGAGGTATATTTTATTGTCTAACCATTCTACAGTGAAGCAAAACAAAAACATCAACTATCTACAGCATTAGACTACATCCAAACTACAAGACAGTGTGACATTAGTAGGTGCCAATACAAATGCATGGAGAACTGCACACCGACCCCAAAATCCTAAAAAAAACATTGACACCTCACGCATGCACATTACACTGCAACAAGCAGAAGAAATGACATTTTGTTTTCTGACATTATTGGTTGCTTGTCCTGGAGGAGATTTGCTGTGACAGGGCTAACCTGCCTAGCCTCAGCCTTTGAATATCTTTTAGGTGGTCTATTTACCATTCAAGTCAGTTAGAAATGTTGTAAGTTGTAAATTGTTAGTACTTGACATTCTGAAGAGCTGGTTTTTTTTTTGCTATCTGAAAAGGGAGGGAAGAACACTGCTGCCAGAGAAATTGCTGAACATCTTCTTGCCTGCATCAAGGAAGCTAACCCTGCCATTTCAGGTAGTATGTTTCATATTTTTCTTTTTTAGCTGTTTGAATTTATTTTTGTAAGGGGGAGGGACCCTACAAGTGGGTTATAATATAGTCACATCAGCCCTAAAATAGAATTATAAAACTGAAAAGTTTTTGTTGTCCCTGCTATTGTTTTGAGTCTAAACTGTGCCACTTATTTTCGTTGGTATATTTTTTTTTTTTTTTTTTTTTTTTGTGGTTGAAGTGTTCCAAGGTCATTGACTACAGCTAAGGCTGGCTTAGGTACTGACTTGTTCCTGACTTCTTGCCCTATCGCTGTTATGATAACTAATATATTAGACATAACTACTTGAAGCTTGAATCACACTAATAGCAAGGTTTTGTCTATAATTGAATCAAATGTAGGGAAAAGGAGTGGAACACTCATCAAAGACCAGCTGGAACATGACTATGCACAAGTACAACCAAGCTATGTTATAACAGTGAGTTGGCAATTGGATCTTTCCTCCTTTTTAGTGTAAGGATTTTCTGATAAGCTGAATGTAAATTATGTAATGAAATGATCTACAACTAATCAGCATCTTTTCTTCAGTCTAAGCAACTTGTGAAGACATCACATCGGGAAAGACCACAGTCCTGTGTGGGATCAGTGTGGTCTAAGCTGCAAAGGTTTGTTTGTTAGTCGATCTTTAACACACTTTATCTGTAGTAACTTTCTTTGCAAATAGCTGCAAGAATAATAATGATTTTGTTCAATTTTTCATTTTTATCAATTCACTTCTAACCCGCACTTCACAATCATTTCATTCATCATTCCTTTCACGGGAAAACTTGCACGAGCCCAACAAATTGACCTGCTCTCAACTGTGTGGCTTCATAGCTCAGTTGGTAATAGCACTGCATCAGCATCACAGAGGTCGTGGGTTCGAATCCTGTTGAAGTCACTTGAATTTTTCAAGTGCATATATGAGACAATTGCGTAAATTGTCCAGAAAGTGTGAGGATCACTTCTTCAATTCATGAGTTCAAAGTATCTTAAAAGGAAGGCAGATTTTATGAACTCTTTATTTGTGTGGTATTCGTTTCTGTGGGTGGTCTGTTTCTGGGCCACTGAGAGAGAGGAGTATGTTGAACCTAGTTCCTTTTCATTTCTAAAACAATAAACAACCTTTATTGACTGACATTACATATTTTAAGGTCTAACACAGCCGGAAGTAATAAGCTCAGGGCGTCAAGAGTAGCCTCTGCTGTGGGTCCAAGGACAAGACATTCTGTGGAAGGGAAATGGCAACAACTAAAGTCAGTTCGAAGAAAGCCTGGTAAACTGACCCCTATTTTTGTCCTTTACCTGAATCATAGCAATAGCAAAAATAGCTACCCAGTATTTTTGTACAAATTGTTTCTTTTATGACATAACTGGACACTGAAATCGGTTGACAACTGCAAATTGCTAAATGGAGGTTGGGTGCCTTAGACATCCAGAGCTTCCACTGGCAGCTAGCTCCAAGATGGACACTGCTTCCATGGATGACAATTCCTGGCAACCTAGCCACACCCACACGGTATGAGACCTGTCGCACTGATAGAAACAATGGAAAGAGAGGGAGGAAAGGGGTGATAACCACCTAACTCCCTGCAAAAATGTTCACTCTTCCACAATGCTACACATACACCCTTCAGTTCACAAGCACGAGGAACACTGGTGCATGCACAAATATAGCAAAACCATCGTGCACAACCTGTAGCTTGGCTTTCTTTTTTTTTTTTTTAACTCAGGTAAATTAGGTAAATTGCATTTAACTGCATTTAATTTTGAATTCACACCAGAGAGCTCATGCAGTTGCCTTTGTCTAGAATGTTGGGGTTTGGAGATTTATCAATTTATGGGATATGACATCTTTGTCAAGCTGGGAAGGCTGGGAAAAATGAGGATTTTTGGTCATATTTAAGCAACTTAAAATACTAAAATACTTACAGTGATTGCAGTGAATGCAAACCAAGTAATTCCATAGTTAGTGGGCAATATTATGTAGGTTAATTACTCACTTTTTTCTTCTTGCCTAACCTGATATGTTCTTCACAGCTTTAATAGGTTCATTATTTTGTCAAAAATGGTTTCCCTTGTTTTCTCCCTCTGTCAGTGCTGGGTGATAAAGTAGAAGTTGGACATCAGGTATCATAAATGATTCTAACTTAATAAAATACTCTACTGCTTTGCCATTCAGCAAGAACATTATGCCATATTTTAGAGAGATAGCTACTGGCTAAAGTCTCGTAGATGTGCATCAGAGGGATTAAAGTTCTGCAGTCAATTCAATAAAACACTTTTATTTTTATCCTGTCTCTTTTAATTCAGTTGAATAAGGGTGATTGTTATTAATGTTGTTAATATGGCTAAAATGGCAGTGCCAGTGTGGGAAACCTGTTCTTGAGTAATATGAGCTGTGTGTGTGTGTGTGTGCGTGTGTGTGTGTGTGTGTAAAAGTTGCACTAGAGTCTCATGTGGTGCTATGTAACGTTGGAGCTTAAACAGAGTGTTTTAAATGTTTTATAGACATACGGACGTCTGGCAGTTATTCCAGAACCGAACATGGGCTTGGTTCAGCTTGAGACTCTAGCAGGTGCAGTACATTAGTGTTAATTTTTATTGGTTATGTTGACAACCTTGAATATCTTCTTCTTCTTACACTGGTTGCTTCTTATTACTGCATTAACAACTGTGTTGCGTGTCCTTCAACTCACAAGGATGCTGAATCATGGAGCATGTGCTAATATAACAAATCGCTGACCACACCTGGCACCTAGCTGCCCCTTGTTGTTAACTCCGTTAAATTGCGTTTAACTGCATTTATCAGCTTATATCTCATGAGTAGTTTGAAGAGAGAAATCATCAAAGTGCTGTATAATTATTGGAAATAAATAGTACTGTGTCTGTGGTTCCTACTTAATTGGCAAGTTCTTTTTTGCTTTACTTTGCTAATTTCAGTGGGTATATTTTTAAAGGGAATATTAGCTTCACATCTTCCTCTGAAGGTGAAATTTCAATCCGTGAGTTTTGTTTCTCACTGCCATCATTAACTGCAGCAGGCTGGGTCAAGTTAAAGGGTGACATCACACATTTTGATTTGTGAATTTCGATGCACTTTGTCAATTTCTGTTTTTAAAGGGAACACCCACTCGTACAAAAATAACAAACATAAAGAGTACAGTAAGCATGTCACTCACTGTGTTGATAATGTGGCTTAGAGGGTGAATCTATTTCATCTGTCTTGTTTAGCTGCAAAGTTTCAGCAGGCAGACTATCCTATCGGTCAGTTGGACGAGCAATTCACATATGTTGATTTTGCAAACATTGACTGGGATCCGGTATCAGAGATTTGGAAACAAATACCTTATGCAAAGTAAGTGGTCCACTGTAATGTACTCAACTTTTAACTTGTTTTCTGATGATGTTTTTGACCCTTAATTGAAAACGTGCATGAATGAATTATTCATAGAAAAACAAATATGTGCATTGATAATGAGGGTTAACAACTGCATCGCTTAGCGGAGGTTGGGTGCCTGGGAAGTCCAGGGGCCTCCACTATGGCACAGCCAGCCCCTAGACAGAGTTACGCCCCAAGGCTGGTAAATCCCTGCCTCCCAGATATGAGCCCCCCACGCCAATAGATTCAGTCAGCCGTCACACTGACTGAGCAGTGGAGAAAGAAATATAAATACAAGTAATATAATAAAATAAAAAGGGGAAGATAACAAGAAAAGAGGGAGGGAGGGGTGGGGTAAATGTAAGATCCAAAGCCTAAGCCAAGCCCAATGGCCACCATGAACGCAGCACAAAGCACATGGAGCTGATGCAAGCAAGGCAAATGGTGCCTGAGCCACGAAAATGACCACTGACCGACAAACCTGATGGTGCTCTTTGTTGTTAACTAAGTTAAACTTTGTTTAACTTCATGAAAACATTGGGTTTTCATTGTGGCTAGTGGATCAATAATGCTCTAGCAACTTCATTGAATTCTTCAATATTTAATCACCTTAAAGTATGCTTGTACTTAATAGTCAGCAATAAGCTGCCTTCTGTTCGTAATCAGCCATGTTGAAAAGTTAGTGAAACCCCCGAAAACAGAAGTTTGTATTGTTGGAAATTGATATGAGAATTTGATAAAATTTATTCTCTTTCAAAACTTCCTTCTTCTTAGTCCACTTTGCTGTTTTTGAATTAGACTGTTAATGTGAAGTACAAAATTTTCCCTGATATTTTTTTTCCTTGATCAGGAAACTTAGAGAAATTGGAGAACAAAGAGGTAAGAGGAATAATCTCATTTATGGTTGTTCTGACTGTCTGATGGCTTTTAAATGCCACCTCCTTATTATATAAGTGATATGACATTCTGATACACTCAGTCAACTTACTGATGCCAGCATGTTTTCTAAATTCATTTTTAAGGCTGTAAAAGTGCAAGTCTTGACTCAAGAGATACCAGGGTAGGGCAAGCAGAATTTTGATGTGAATTAAATGTTAGCGTTAATAGCGCTGCAGGCTGTTTCTAAGAAGAGATCAACCCCCTGCGTGACTCAGACAAGATTTATCCTATGCTCAAAGGATTTACTTGAGCGCATTGAGTTTTGGAAGAGAAAAATAAGCGAAATCGGTACCAAAGGAAAACATTTTATGAGCTTCAAATGTAATAAATAAACTTTGTGGAGTGCAATTTTCGATCTGGACATCCAGAAAACTTTGTCTTTAATTCCGTAAGTTATTCGAAGTTCGTGTCAAAATTTTCGAAGTGAAACCCGATTGTGTGCTGCGAAATAGTAGCCGACTAGTTCCTCAAAAACATGATGTACTTTTGGAATTGTCGGAAGAACATTTGTAAATGCATCTTATGTGAATAAGATATGCTGCTCTCTCTCAGTTCAATCAGTGGTTTAATTCACATGGAATACCAAATTATCCTGCCTGTTTGACACTTCTTCTTTATGTTAGTCTTATGTTTGAAACAAAATTACAACATACCAGTATCAACAAACACGGCTGAATTTGCTTTCGCCTACTGTAAAACTTTGACATACATTTATGGTGTATTTTCCAAGACTAAAGCACAAAATACTGTGTAGTCCAGGTAGCTTTTGGCCTAGCTTATTGTTTGATAAATAAGACAGTGATTCTTATACCTTTCTGGGATTTTTATCTCATAAACAATGTGAACATCGGCAATCGTTTTATTCTTTCACTCAAGATACAAAAAGAGAATGTTTTCTTTTGCCATTCACACCTACCTTTTTCTGTGGCGAAATACTTAATTATTCACTTCCAAGTAAAAATTCGACAGCCGGCTAAAACATGTTATAGTGACCCTATAGAGATTCGGCTGACAGTGTAACCTTTTGAGACAACAAAATTGCCTCTATTTTCCAATTTTTTTCATTTTCATCCGAGCATTAATCAATGTAATAAATAAATCCCAGGTTTTCTCTTCAACATCGAGCTGGATATTCCATCTGTTTGTGAAAAAGTAGTTTAAAAAGCCACATTTACAAGTTCACCGACCAACTCTCCTATACAAAATTCTCAGACAGACAATGCCGTGAGTTGTTTGTCTGAGTCTGGATTG
>BLFK01001031.1:12500-16309 GCA_014634185.1 Astreopora myriophthalma | reverse complement strand
CAGCGCAATGAGATCGCGCTCTGCATTCGAGACCTGATGTTCAGTCATCGATGGGATCAACACATTGGAGATGGCGGATTCTAAGGGCTCGAGTAACTCGGCGATGTCGGGGAGAGTTCTCAGGAAGTAGGTCCACCGATGGCGCAGACCAAACGTAAAGGCCGCATAACTTGCCTGGGGCTGAGAGATGGCAAACTCAGCCAACTTAGTAACCTGGCGAACCCATTCATCAACTTTCCCGCCCACATATTCTTCGAAATAAGATCTAGAGCCCAGGGCGGTGCCCAGGTGTTTATGCCCCTCTGTGGTGATATTAATTGCCGTGTCTCTGAAGATCACCTTTGCTTCCTCCTCTTGGTTGTTGTAAAGGATCGACGTACTCGAGAAACTGCGAGATCTGACCTGCCAACGCAGACATATTTCCGGGTGTCGTTTCACACATACCTCTGCGTTTGCAGGCTAGTGAGTGTATTGTTTACTGACCCACACACTTCCCATCGGTTTCAAACTCAGTGGTTTATTTGTCCAATATAAGATTGTTCGAAGTCTTAAAATGGTTACAGACTGGTACAAGATTCGGATTCAAGTAAATAGATAAATGACAAAATGATAATTACCCCGACGGTTTCATGTAAGTCCTTTCCGTAAGCATTATAACTTTGTCTGAGCTCGGGTTCATTACAACAAAATCTCATGATTGACCCACATCGACAATTATCGTTTAGGAAAGATACAATCTGGTTCGAGCCGTAAAATGATATAACAAAAATCAACGGCACGATACCCTTCATTAACAATAAGCTAGTCGATTGGTGGGTGTGCTAAGCGATCGCGACAATCAGTAGGAAAAAAAGGAAAGAAAAACTAGCGAGAAGTAAGGTGAATACTAAAATAAAATAAAACTTTTTTGACTCGTTAAATAGTTTGATTCAGTAATAAAAAGTATGTGGTAATATGGTGAATTGGAATTTGGAGTGGCACCTCCACAGTGAGAATGGCTATCAGTCCACCGAATCTAGATCGAACTGGAATTTGGAAATCTTGGTTTTAAAGCAGAGGGAAAAACCGGAGTACCCGGGAAAAGCCCCTTGTGGAAGAGTAAAAAATCCACAGCAAACTCAGCCCACACATGGTGCCGAGTTCAAGAACCGAACTTGGGTCACACTGCTCAAGTGGCCGAGAGACGAGTGCTCTCACCATTACGCCTACTTTACTCCCACCTGATAATTGTATCTGCTCAACTTTCCTTAGGGGCCCTCAGCTCATCGAGCATTCTTGGCAGTCTTGATAGCAAGTACCTCTGCGAGCTGAATTCGTTTTTACGTCCAGTCCTCCAGAGTTCATCCCGTAGCAGGTTTGTGAGGTGTTGGCGCGCCAAGACAGATGGCTGGGGAGCATCCACCTTCCACAGCAACTGTGATGGAAAGGGGCCCACTGTTACTATAATCAAAGTCGGCAGTTACATATTTGGTGGATACACTGACGTGTCTTGGTCGAGCGCTAGTAAGTATCATTTCATTGCCGAACTGGGTTCTTTCAGTCTTACGTATTGCTACATGGTGAATGGTGGACGTCGGTCTCGGTCTAGAAACATCTAATGGGATAGCTGGCTTGTTTCAGTTTTCCTTATTATTACGTGGCACAAAGCTAGGAAAATAGAATTTTTATCATGAATAGAAGCAAAGGGCTGATCATGTATAAGTCGAATTGTATAAGTAGACACTGACGTGTCTTGGTCGAGCCCTAGTAAGTATCATTTCATTGCAGAACTGGTTTCTTTCAGTCTTACGTATTGCTATGGTGAATGGTGGACGTTGGTCTCGGTCTAGAAACATCTAATGGGATATCTGGTTCTGTATTGTTACGTGGCACAAAGCTGGAAACATGAAATTGCTATCATAAATGGCAGCAAAGCACAAATCATGTAAGGCACTGCTGTTTTGTGTCACCCACAAAACGACGGATGACTGGCAAACAGCTTAAAATTGAATGAATTACTCCTATTCTCAGTACGTGCACTGTCAAACTCAACATATTATCGAACATCACGTTTACGGAGACATTTACTGATGTTGATTGTCAAATTTCTTGTCGTTACAGAACGAGTTAAATGCAGCGGTGCAAAAAAATCGACATGTTCAGTTAATCGTTTCGTTTTTGGAACGACGTCTGAAACGTGGCGTTTATTTGAAAAGCCGATCTTTATAACTGTTGACGCTATGTCAACAGTCGTCGGTGCTAAATGAGGCAGAATAAAGGAGTTTGTATGTGCAGTAACCGGAACCACGATTGAAGCAGCACAAATATCCGCTAGGATGAATCGCGATCTTAACTCTCGCGGTTTACTGATCTTCGACGAATTATGCCTTCTCTCCTTGCTCCAACTTGTTCCGTCTCTAAGCCTTCTTAGCCGTTAGAGAGAGGTATCACGACGAAAACAACCAAATAAACGAGTTTTTCGTGGATTTGCCGTTCGTTTGTGAGGTCGGGCATTTTTCCCCTTGAGATTTACACGGTTTTCTCGTCTGTCGTTAAGCTTTTAAACGGAACTTAGAAAACATATCTCTGCAAGGTTTGAAGAGAACGAGCATGGTAAATTCTTCGCCAAACTTAACGCTTAATAAAGGAAAAAAAAAAGCGTTAGAGCCGAGAAAACTTAAGCTTCAACCAGTTGCACAAGTTCAGAAAAAGTCAGTAAGTGCGAGTGGGTTGTTTGATCGCAAAATCATATTGCAAAAGAACGTTCTTTCACAGCATACTTATTTCAACAATTTTGTAAATAACCAGGGCCGGCTAAGGCAATAAGTGAATCAGAAATCGTGTTAATTTGGTATTTGCCAAGCTGACTTATATTTCGCGATGTGAAATCTCTAGTTCCAAGGCTCTCCCTCTTCCCCTTCCTTGTCCCAGCTGAAATAGTTGTGACAAACTTCACTGACGGCCGACCTGACAAAGTGATTACTAGATACTTACTACCCTTCCACCGGCCATTTTGTTTTGGAAGTCATGTGGCAAGCGGCAACCAGTGTTCTTTCTAGATGGAGAAAGAGATAGGACCCTGGGAACGATGTTGCGCTTTTAATAAATTTTACAGCCCGTGATGCGAAGTCTTTCTCTTCTGCCGTTTTCTTTAAAGGTTAACACGGTCTCGTTAAAATTCTATTTTGTTGGCACGCCGCATAATGAAAGAAACTGGCAGGACAGGAGGCGGTCCTGGCCCACGTAAAGAGAGGCCCTGGTGCCGAAACGAGAATTGTTCACATTCCGTGACCGCCAAAGTTAAATCAGACATGCTCGAGCTCTTTTGTTTTGTTTTGTTTTGTTTCGCAGAAAACTTCTTTCATTGATTTATGGGCGCAAGAAGCCATACAATTCGCGCTAAACAACGTATAAGGCCTCAAAGGAAGTACAAGAGGTGTACAGTACACTTCAGGTGAACACAGTTTGTTCTCCTTCTTCTGTCAGCTCAGCTGTCTTGCTAATTTGACGAAAATAACACATTGGCATACTCGAAGTCTGCCTAGTTCTATATATAGAGGATATTACATGGCCGCGCGGAGATACGAAATTTCTCTTCAAGTGTTGAAAAATATTTCACGGGTGAGCGCAGCGAACGAGTACGAGTGAAATATTTTTCAAGAAATGAGAGAAATTTCGTATCTCCAAGCGACCATGTAATTCTCTTTTTATTATATAAAATCCTCACAATACAACAAAAGATGCTTTACATGTATTCTTTATTTCAAAAACTAAGGCTTTTGAAATAGAAATGATGTCACACATGTGTGGATAGCGTTTTTATCGATTTG
>BLFK01001031.1:7500-10000 GCA_014634185.1 Astreopora myriophthalma | reverse complement strand
TGAATTTTTTTCATATACGACATATACGACAGATACAACAGATACAACAGATACGACAGATACAACGATATGGAAACCTGGCTTTAGAATTTTAGATTTCGAAAAAAGCCAGTTGTAAAGAACATTATTTTTTTCCGCTCTTAAAGGCGCGATTTATTGTGTAACCATAGCAACAGTGTTATTTTCACGTGTAAAGATATGAGGTTTTCGCACGAGAGCTCATTTGGTATTTCATTGGTGTTTATATAATAAAAAGACATAAATTGCTCTTTGCGCTCGCGTATCACCCATGGTTTGAATGACCCGCGAAATTTGGACTTTGAAATCACAATATCTATACGCAAAATGTATGTAAGCCCCTGTAAATAATCCTGGGGAGTTAAAAGTTTAAGAGTGCCTTTCTTATTTCTGAACAGCCCTTCAGAAAAGAACTTTTAAAAATCCCAAACATATTTTTTTTGAATAAATCAAGCGGGCCGTGCCATACAGTATCGGCCCCCGTGCCTCAATTTACCTGGAGCGTCGGACCCAAAATGAATGTCGTGTAAACGGCGCTTAATTTGAATTTATCCCGCGCACCTTATAGGCCTAAAATTGGATAAATACCTACCACTATTATCTAGACTTGAAGTTGTAAGATGCAATTAAGGCCATATTAACATAGCAATAGATAGCCCACATAGGTACCCGAGCCGCCCACCTACCCGATACTCGCGGCGGCCAACTTTTCATACTTTTCTGGTTAGGGTTTCCCAAAATTTCGTTTGTGGGATGAAACGGTAATTTTCACTCGTGTGAAAAAATTTTCACTCGCAACATCGAATTTAAATATCTTGTGGAACAGAAGATAATCGTCTCACCGATCTAAAGTGCCAAATGGAACAGAAAGTTTCCGCAAAATTCCGATTTTTCAGTAAAGAAAAAAGAAAAAAAAAAAAAAAGAGGACAAACCACGAGAGGTTCACCAAAATTTTGGAGTTGAACGTTCCGGAAATTACTGCTTCATTTTTTTTGGTTGGAGGTATCGCAGAAAAAGAGGACTCAGACAGGTCTTGGCAAGCCATCGTGCACCATGTGTAGCCGAGCTATCTCAGTTTCGCCCAAGTAGGCGGGTGGCTAGGGGAAGAAGGCTATGTTATTTCCGGCATGCAAACAGGGCCAAAGAATTAAAATACTATAGGAAAATTCATTACCTGACGAGGGAATTCCGCGTTAAATTGCACGCGAAAACCGATATCGATCGCACCAATCGCGAAGCGATGAGTGCGATATCGGTTTTCAAGTGCAATTTAACGCGGAATTCCCTCGTCAGGTGATGAATTTTCCTTGAATCGCATAATTGAATAAAACAAGAAAAAAAGAAACTAGTTGCAGTTGTGGTGTTACAATTTGACGACAGTTGTTACGTAGATGCGAAACAATATCACACAGTCCGGGAAATAGCCAAAACTGTCTATATGGTGACGTCATCAAAATGGCGTCGCTGCTCCAGGCTGCTTCAGTCCGTTTTTATGGGCCCTTTTTGTCTGTTGCCTTTTAGTTCCACAGTAGATTATGTGCGCATGTGCAGATTGACAAAGAATGAATACACTGCTTGAACGGTAATGGCGGTCGAGAATTCTAACGAGCGAATTTCGAAGTTTAAGTTTGGCGACCGTGTCAGGTTTGGAAGGTGGGAAGACTCACTTACCGCGTAATAATTGCAAATTAGAGGTACGTGTCATTTTTTTTTATCTATATAAAAAATATCCTTAGAAAGGACAGTGATTTTATTTCACTTAGATGCATAGAAGGTCATTATGCAAAGTGGATTTGTTAATATGCAAGACCGATTTAAGTTTGAGACTGGTCGTCTTCACTTTGGGCACGATATTGCCGGTGTGTTACTGTTGTTGCATCTAACCAATTTCTCCAAATTTTAGGTCATGGATAAGCATGTTGCTTTCCTGAAGCACCTTTGTCGACTTTGTGGCAACAGTGTCAAGAACAAGGCCGATGTCGCAAAAAAGAGTAGATTTTCGCTTGTATAAGGCGGATGATCTGGCTTGAGAATCGGCGACATACTTTACTCTTTCTTTGGAACGACGTGTTGTTTTCTTACCAACTTGCGCGTTATTAGTTACTCTGAAACGAATGAAATTACGTGAGTGCGAAACTGGCATGATAATGCAAATAATTTTCCTGATAATGGTCAAGCGTTTTCAGGTACACTGTAGTGGACAGTTGAAAATAATGTATTCCAAAAAGAAAGAATACTTACTCGAATGCTCTATTTACATTCACTCCGGGACTATCTGGGACATCCAAAACGGGCAGCACCGAGGTAGCACGCTCTTTGCCAACATTGACATTACTCTCGGTAAGCGGGGCATCTTTTTGATTCACAGTGAGGGTAGATGGTATAACATCGTTAAAATTATCCGCTGAACTGTCAGGGCTAGTCAAATGAGAATTGTTCATCGTCCAACAAGTCACGGAAAGATGTTGCCTTTCTACAAAT
>BLFK01001031.1:0-5000 GCA_014634185.1 Astreopora myriophthalma | reverse complement strand
CACCGCAGTCTCTACGTCGAGACACAGAGTCAGCGACTATATGTGTACTTTTACATTTATTACTGTTAGATTTTAGTTTACTATTTCTGCTTTTAGCTTTTTATTAATTCTATAGGTATATATACCGTATTTAAATCAATTACTGCTGATATTTTACTGAGTTTATATCGAACACTTTACATGTATCTGTTTCATTGTGACGTAGTTCACACCCGACCCTACAAGCTCGTAAGCTTTAAATCTTATCGCTGTGTAAATAAAGACTTTATGTTTATGTTTATGTTTTACTTAGCCTCGCTATACTGCTTATTGACATAAGTTGTGACTTCTTGATGCCGAGAGTAAGTGAATCTCGTTTCAACCAGTCGCATATATAGGTAATTGAGGTCCGAGTTCAACTTCGATTCAATTTCTGATATACCAGTTGGCGAGGAGAAATTGTAACGCAGTGTTGTAAGCTCACAAAGTAATGTTGCAGAATTCAAGGACGTTTGGCAACTCATTCATATACATTATAAACAGTATAGCGGGCCCCAAATTCAGCCCTGGGCAACTCCGACAAATAATGCGGCAGGGTCAGACTGGACATTGCCGCAGCAAGTAACTTGGCTCCTGTTGGATAAGAAGGAGTCAAACCAGTTCTTTACGACATCATCCATGCCAAAGCTGCGCACGCGGTTATGAGGTTATCAGAAGGTTTAACTATACTCCTCTACACACGTTGTACTACTCTTCTCTTGTCCGAATTTCTTAATAAAATTAAATGTAAATATAGGGTTGAAGAAATTACACGATTCGATTTATTCTTCTTGTCTTTTTTGATTGCATATCCACTGAGTTCCCGTACATTTCAGTAATTGGTTAGTTGACTATTACCTTTTGTTTTGGGTTGCTTGTTATATTTTGAGTTGTATATTTTGTACTTG
Source organism: Astreopora myriophthalma (assembly GCA_014634185.1). NCBI lineage: Eukaryota > Metazoa > Cnidaria > Anthozoa > Scleractinia > Acroporidae > Astreopora > Astreopora myriophthalma. The sequence continues at coordinate 4,074 of BLFK01001031.1, read as the reverse complement.
AGTGAGGTGTAGGCTTCTGTTATGTGAACAGGATATTTTGTATTCAGTTTTCTATTCAAGTGTAACGTCAGTATTTGCTTAAATTAAAATTAAAAAAAAAAATCCATGCCAAAGCTAGAGAGTTTGCGGGGAAGGATGTAATAATTTACTGTGTCAAACGCCTCGTTTGAGTCCAGGCATAACGCAACTATTGTAATTGTTCCAGTCATGTCTTCGTAAGTTTCGCCAGGGGTCTGGCTCTTGTCCGCAGTAGTGGGGTGTCCGGAACAGCAGCGTGTCTGCAGGACGAGAGTCGACTATAATAATACATTACTGTAAACTGTGACAGACAGCAAAATGAATAAAATACACAAGACATGAAAGTTTCTTTGTTAACACGGACCCTCAATCCTCTATCTCCTTTAATATGTGTGCTAACAAGACACAGTAAATTGCTATATATAACAGTGAAAACTAACCCCTAATCTAACCCTAATGCTAACCCTAACCCTAATTCTTCTTAAAAATAAAAATAAAAATTAAAAATAAAAAATAAAAAAAATAATAACAACAAGAATAATAGTAATTATGAAGATGGTTTTTGGTAATTGCAAGAGAAGAAAAACTAATCTTGCCTTGGCCTGGATAGATTATTGCAAGGCATATGACATGGTTACTACATTCATGGATTTTAGAGACATTTAAGACTTGTAGGGGTAGCTTCCAACATTCGACATCAGTATTATTGAGAAAAGTGTTAGTCTATCCTATTTTCCAAAAGCTAAACTTTTCCAAACCGGCGACAGCGATTTATAGCGAAAGTGGCGTTCAAAAGATCTCTGCAGCGAAGCGAAAAGTAAGCGCGTCGGGAAGTAATGACCCTTGCCATAAAATTACGAAGATTAAAGCTGAATGTCTTGCTCTGAGAGTTCCGCAGAGTGAAAGTAAACTCGATTTTCATCGACAAAACAGGGTTGCAATAGAAAAGAAGACGTCGCAGAGCGTCGGAAATGTGGTTCCGGGAAGTTTCTCTGTTACGAAGTATACCGCGGCTGGTGCCACGCCAACTAAATCCGACCATAATCGGCGTGAAGGATTGGCAATTAGAAAGAGGGCACGGAACCTCTGTGGGTACTTGGCTTCGACAAGTGTTTCTGTCAAAACGTTCACCGCGGCAAATGCCTCACCAAGTTACACTATGACATCTCTGTTGAGTCCCATCACAATTTTAATTAAAGGAGCCAAAGAATCGAAGTCCAGTCCGGCTTGAAAAGGAAAACACCCAAGGCTTGTATGCCTGGTGTTTTCTTGAAAACAGGGCTTGTCAAACATACTCTGCACAACAACCCACACACGCTTTGGTCAGGTCGTACCTGTCAATCGATTGCACGGAAGGAACGTTCTGACGTTGATGAGCGGTGCAAGGCATCCAATATTGAGCCTCAAGATTTGAACAAAGTCTCCTTCAGGTTGCCGGTAAATCAGTCGTCTCTCAAAGACAAACGAATAAAAGAAGGCTTCAACAAGACTTTAAACCTCACAACTTGTAGTACGTTAGGAAACTTAGCGTTAGTGACTAGCAAACGTACAGCAGCAATCTCGACGCCAGCCCAAGGAAATGTTACTGCGCTTCAATACACCCTGCAACTCGATCTCCAAAGAGGAGAATTAACACATTTAAGCCACCCCCTGGTGTTAGAATAAAGACTCTACAAGTCTCCCCTGCTGTGGCTTGCCTTAATGGCGGCGGTGTTACACCACCTCTGTGCCACTGCGGGCGCCGCACTCGAAGAAGATCAGTCATAAATCCGGGGCCCAACCAAGCAAGAGCTTTCTACACATGTTCCGTGAATCGTGTTAGGTCAACTGCGAGTTCGAATGGTGGTCAACAGATTACTAAAAGTAGTTGTAACTTTTTCCGTTGGGAAGTTCGCCGTTAAAATTGGAATCCAAGAAGCTTTCGTACTCACCTCTTCTAGTTGAATTTGTTGTTGGCTGAGTTAAATCAGTTAAGGTGGAATGGTAGCTTAGAAAATATGTGGAAACCTCAGGCTTTTTGCTAATTAACAATAGCCCATGAGGCGAAGCCGAATGGGCTATTGACCTTTGGCCCTTGAGGGCGAAGGGTCTAACTGTTTTAGTATCACCCAACTAGTCCGACAGAAAAGGCAATCATAAAGTTAGCAAATGCAAGTTGAAGAAATATTTATTTGGGAATAAAACAAAAGAAAGTGTCACGATTTTCACTACTCGACGACTACTGCTAATAGTCCTCTGGTAGCCTAGCCAATGAAAATGCAGGATTTGCATTAGTCCACTAGTTGGGTGATACTAAAAGGGATTAGTGGGTGTTTCGTAAGACTATTAGTCTCCAAAGATTTTGTTTGGGGATTGGGTACGTTATGCACGTATATGGTCACATGGCAGTTGGGCACGGCATGCGGAATTGTTTGCAGAATAGCCCAATCTCGCTATATTACATGTAAACTTCACTCTTAGATAAGAGGCATCATCTGGAGGCTCACTGAAAATTGAAGATGTCTGGGCAACTGTTGGTGCTGGATTGAAGCATGGTCAGAGAAAAATAGTAAAGGATGCGAGGGGGTTGTTTGGCCGCCTGGTTGAGGCTGCTGTTAAAAAAAAAAAGGCTGTTTGAGCTCTTGTTTGCCCTCTTTTTTTTCGAAACGTTCTCTTCAATTTGGAAGCAAAAGAGGTGTTTTGTAATGTTTACTCTGTGATTCAAAGATTCAATTCGAGAAAGATTTTTCAGATTGCTTGTTTGCATGATAATAGGCTTTTCATTTAATTGTTGCAATGTTTTGGAGCCGATATGTCGTTTTCATGCAATTACTATTCTGTTACTTTGCTGGAGAAATACATCGTCATGCCATTTGTAGGCGACGAGGTAGAGTCATCGAATCGTAAGCCCAGTTGACCCACAGTGTTAGAACGGAGACTGATCAGATACGCACAGTTATAACAAGTTTATTTTCAGGAGTTGCCGTAGAAATTAAACTTCTTCGATTCGAAACAGCAAGTAGACGTGATGAGTGTGTTTCTAGGCCGTGTGGCTGTTTCTGTGTCTGTGTGGTTCGAACTACAACATAAAAGAAACAGAAACCTACTTTGAGTAATAATAATAATAATAATATTAATAATAATAATATTAACTTTATTAATGTGTGAACAAAGGTTTAGCATTGCTGCTAATTGGGGACGCCTAAAACAAGTTACAATATAATCAGTAACGCTCTAAACAGTGAGATCTAAGGCTAATCACAGGATCAAAAATCGAGTATTAAGAAATAAAAAAGGTACTTAAACTAAACCATGAAAGGAAAAGACGCTATTCTACATAGGACCGACGGAAAAGTAACAAACTTTCCTTACTCTCCGGGACGTGGAAAGAGTCCTCAATTATTTCTTGGTTCGTAAGAAATGAGCTATAGCTATCCAGATGATAAAAGGACTGTGTCGTGGTCGCGATATGTGAGTTATTTGCGCGTGGCTTGACATAATTAAGTTAGTTACTCTTCAAAGAAAGTCCAACAGATCATTTGTGTACAACATGCGAGAAATTGACACCTGGAAAACGACAAACTTAGAAGTTTACGCCACGAAAGCTGCGATAATTAAGGTTACTGCAAACCTTCGCGGGTGTCCTCCAGAAAAAAATTTGTACTTGCGCTGTTTTCAAGAAAACCCACACAAACTATATATCAATAGAAAGGCTATGAAATGTAGAATTCTAGAAAAATAATGTTCTGTTTGGTTACTCCTTTCATAAGGCGACAGAAGCCGGTAAATGCCAAATGACTGATTGACCTTCCGTAGTATTTATCGGGTATCAAATGCGATCGTTGACGCAAACTGAACTGTGCAGTGTTAATCACAAAGCATCAATCTCTCAAAGGGTGTCAGCATTTTCCTGTATTTTCATTGGTTATCTTTTTATGGAACTGTCATGTTCCAGCATCGAACAATTTCCAAAACGTGATACGTCAGAGACCGCCACGAGAAAAATATTTAAAATAAAAGAATTCGCCGATACCCTTTGGTTCCTTAGTCATCAGTGCAAGTTCTGGCCAAATTTCA
>BLFK01001030.1:178592-196875 GCA_014634185.1 Astreopora myriophthalma | reverse complement strand
CCGTGATCCGCCGAGACCACCACCACTTGGTACGGGGCCAAGGCGATTTCGAAGAGCCGTATCTCTTCGAGACCGCAAGGGCCGAGGGGGACGCGGGCCGCTTCGTGCAGTTCCCGGGCCCTGCGTTCTTGGACGGGCCGACCCCGACGTAGGTTCTCGTATTCGCGGAAGGCGTCCACGCTCCGGTCTTGTTCGTGGCGGGCTTTGGCGGTGACGAGCGCCCGCGCACAGCACAGATCGTCGTCGTTCTGGATGCGGAGGACGCAGCGTTTCTTGGCCAGGAGACGGTCAAAGTTCAGGGACCCCAGTTTCCGTTTACCACGCCCACGAGGGTCCCGGATCCGCGTGACGTCCAATACGAACGTGTCGTCCGGCTCGAAATTCTCGTTGGAGTTGAGCACGTTCTGCAGATGCTCCAACAAGCCTAGGGCCGGGGCTTCGGACGCACGCCAGTCACGGACCCGGACGCGATGGCTGGTGAAATTGCGGTTGAGACGATCGGACCCCATGTAGATTTGCAAGAAATCCAGGGGGTCGAAGTCCTGTACGTGCCGGTTCACGCCCTCCACCAACGCTTCCAGCAACTCGTGTTGCACTTGACGGGGATGCAGAGAGGCCTCGGGATCCTCGGGCGCCGTCCAGCGGACCCGGAAGATGTCACGGGTCACGCCGTACCTTCGGTTCTCCCGATGTCGTAAAGGGGCGAGCTGGATGTCGAACCCACGTCCCCGTTGAGAGGGCCGGGTGGGGGTCTGGTCGTCGTCGGCGACGTCGAGCAAGGCGTCGTCGGGGATGCCGTCGTCCCAATCCATGGGCCACGCGGGGTTCGAGACGTCCTCGCGTACCTCGCGGCATTGCTGCTGCTGTAAGAGAGCCCGTTGCTCTTGAAGAGTGAGCCCACTAGGGCCGGGCTCAGACATGCTGGAGGCTCACCAGGTGGACGAGTGAGCAGAGAATGACTCGGACGCGCGAGGAGCTCTGGCTTTATGGAGGTTTGGATAGGCACGTGACCCGACCCGGGTGGACCAATCAGAGCCTCTTTTTTAAAAAGCCCCTCTGGAGGGGGGATAGGGGGTATCCCCCCAACAGACCCCTTTAGGTCACGTGCGATGTCAGACGGCTTTCGATTGGTCGAGGAGGGCTGTGTTAAAGGGGGACCGTGCGGGCGGACGCCATTGTGAGTCGTCATGCCGTACCGGGATCCCGCTCAAACACGCGCGCGCGTGAAAGCTTGGAAAGCGGTCCACCCCGAGGCCGTGCGCGCGCAGAAGGCCCGGTACCGGCAAAAGCACAAGACCCAGCATGAGGCCTCCATCCGGCGCTGGCGCCAAAGCCATCCGGATGCCGTACGGGCCCAGAAAACCCGGGCCCGTCTTCGTCGACGCCGTACCACCCCGTGCCGGGTGGTCCTGGAAACTTGTCCGTGGGCCGAACGGAAAAAAGAACAGTTGTTGGCCAGCCGCTGTGCAGTACTGCCACCGCCCCCACCACCACCACCGCCACCGCCCGTTCCAAAACCACCACGTCGTCGACCCCAGCCCCGGCTCGATCCCGTCGAACGCCGGGCCCTGTTCCTGGCCCGGAAACGAGCCCAGAGCCAGCGTCACCGCCATCGCCGGGACGCCGACCCCACACGCCGGGCCGCCTATCGGGCCACCCAACGGGCCTATTACCGTCGCCTTTGCACCGATCCCGACCGTGGGGCCGCGTTTTTGGCGAAAGAACGTGAACGGGTCCGAGCCCGTCGTCGACGTCAGCGAGCCGACCCCGAACGCCATCCTTTGTTCCTGACCCGTGAGCGAGAACGGGAGCGAGTCCACCGTCAACGTCTCCGAGGGGACCCCGAGCGGTACGCGGCTCACTTGGCTCGAGCACGAGCCCAGCACCGAGTCTACCGTCATCGCCGGGACACTGACCCCACACGTCGGGCCACCCATCTGGCCGATCGACGCGCCTGCCGCCATACCCGCCGCACCCTCGAGACGGTCACCGACCCCCCGCCCATGGACTGCGAGGCCTGTGGTCTGTGCCTCCGTTGTGGGGGCTTCGTCAACCCGTGGACTCAGGCCTGCACCACTCGTTTACGGGCATGGGAGCGGTCCCTGCCCACCCTGCGTGCTCGGGCCTTGGTGGGAGACCCACCCGTCATCGAGGAGGAGGACTCGGACCTGGACGCCATGGCCGCCGCCTTGGACGCCGCTTGCCGGACGCCGGAGCGTCGTACGTCCCCCCGCAAGACCCCGAGGACCCCTCCGGCGTACGCCGAGTCGTCCGACTCCGAGGAGGACGACTTCCACGACCCCTCGTACGCGACCTCGACGTCGTCGTCCGTCTCGGAGTCGGAGGACATGGATCCCGCGCAGCGCGTCCTGGCGCGCATCCGGCGACACAAGGCCCGCGCCGACGCCCGGACCCGAACCACCTGGACGCGGACGGAACGCGTGGACCGTGTCCTGCAAGCGATGCAGTCCCCGGACAAGACCCGCCAGCTGGACCGGTTCAATGCCCAATTAACACGACAAGACCGGGTGAGACGTTCACCACCTTTATTACAACAACTCTAACGTTTTGGTTCCATTTTTAAAAAAAGTTACAATTCCAAACGGGTCTTGGCTTGCATGATTTTCTTGACGATGGCTTCGGTCCACGTCTTTTTCCCCGGGAGGGCGGTGATGGCCCGGATCATCTTGCGATCGGCCGCGTGCTTGTCTTGCAACGTCTTGGCGTTCGCGTAATCGATGTCGTGCACTTTGGCGATCTTGTCCAACCGGTTGATGCCCGGATCCCCGCGTTTCAAACGTTTGGCGAGATGCGTGCCGGGGCCCATGTACTGGTACCCCGGCCAATGAAATTCCAGGCCGGTCTTGCCCAACCATTTCTGCACGTCCAAGCCCCACCCGCGCTGTCGCCTCTTTTTCTTGGGAGGGGCTTTCACCCGTCGCCGTCGGGCCTGCGCTCTAGTAGTCGGTGCCATCGAGTTTCCGGCGCGTCTTTTTGCCTTCGGCCCACGCTTCCCACCCGGGCAGAGGTCGCAAGCGTCGGACTTCGGCCGGCGTCTTTCTCGTTTTTATAGCCTCCTCGATCCGCTCGCGCGTGTCCCGAGCTTCTTGGAGCAGTTCGTCGGCGCTCGGGCGGCTCCGTCGCTTGGGTTTGAACCCGGTGGCTTGCATTTCTTCCAAGATCCCTTCTTTCATGTGCCGAGGGCGTCCGCCCGGAGCCGTCTTGGCGCCCTCTTTCTTGACCCCTTCCTTCTTGACCACCGCCACGCCACGCGTCGGGCCGGGGGTCCCCACGACCGCGTTTTGCGCCTCGGCCGCCACCGCGCGTCCTCGAGGGGTTTCGGCGGCCCGGACCATACGTTGCATCCATTTCTCCAACGCCGAGGTGGTCAGATCGGTGTCCGCATCCCCCACGTCCCCTTCGGCGCCGGCGGGCGGCAACGGGGCCGTGAATTGCCGCAACCGTTTGGTGGTGCGTCGCAAGGCGCTGGAGACGGGTTTGACGCGTTGCACGGCTTCGGAGGCCGACAAGGACGGGTCGGCCAGCAACCGTTGTTTCTTGGCTCCCAACCGCCCGGCGCGCGTCAAGGACGGATTCTCACCCACCGCCCCCTTGTAATACTGCACCAACTCGGGCACTTCCTGCTTGGGAATGACGATCATCTCTTCCATGCTGCTCACGGGACGCGACGCGTGCACGTCTCGCACAATTCCACTTGCCCGTCGACTTCCAACAGACTGCGGCACGGACCGCAGAAGAGGCGTTTCTCCAACTGCATCTTGTCGCGCAGCACCTTATTATATTGTTCCAGCACCGCCGCGTAATCCCGTTGCCACTGGCGCATCTCGTGCCACAACCGGGTGTTCTCGGCGTTGGCGTCTTGCAAGAGTTGCATCAGGGCCCGAAGGGTAGCACGCATCGGCACGTGTCGCGGAGACTCGTCCATAGTCCAGCCCCTTTCTGCGACAGGAGCCAAGCGCGTCGACGTTTCAAGGAATTCTTGCGTCGACCCACTTCGCGCAACACCTTTTTATGCTTGCGGAGCCGGGCCATCAACGGCGGTGCCACGGGGATGCGTTTCTTCAACAGGTTCAACACCAATTCGCTGATGGCGTTGATCTGATCGGCGTTGGCGTGCTGCAACAGATCGCGCCGGGCGCCGGGCCCCCGCGCTTCTTGCAACAGGGCTTGCAAAAACGGTCGTTGACGTCGCAACCGTTGCATCGTCGTCATCGCGAGCGAGGGTCCCTCTCTCTCTCTCTTTTATGAACGGTGCCACGCGTACGTGGACCCGTCGGGATGTCACATCACTCTGCGTTTCTTTCGAGCCCGGACCGCCTTTTCCACCGCTCGGGCAGCCCGGGCCTCTTTTTCCACCGCTCGGGCATTGTAGCGTTTCCGCGTCGCCGCTTGGAGCCCTTTCTTGACCCCGTAGCCCGCCGCGGCACTCACCCCACCCAAGGCGGCCGCTTTGCCCGCCGCGATGGCCGCCGGCAGCAAAGCCAGCAAGGGGAAGAGGCCTCCGGTCTGACGGTGTCGGCGGGTCGTCGTCTTGCGTCGACGGGTCCGTGTCGCTTCGCGGGCCATCCGTTTCAGGGCGTTAACCATGTGACGGCGTCGTCGCATCGCGTCTGAGTCTTCACGGGGTCGTCTCTTCCCTTTTTATGGGATCAACGGCGTCGGCGGGTGGCCGCTTCCAAGCCTTTCTTGACCCCGTACCCGGCCGCCCCGGCCACCCCACCCAAGGCCGCCGCTTTGCCGGCCGCAATGGCTGCCGGCAACAAGGCCAACCAGGGAAAGAGGCCTCCGGTCTGACGACGGCGGCGTCGTCGGGGTGTCGTCGTCTTGCGTCGGCGTCGGCGTGTCTTGGGCATGGTTCACGGCACGCTGGCGGGGGTGGTGGCTTTTATACGTTCGATGGGCACCAGAGGTCGGGCGCATCCGTCCACGTAACAGTCCCCTGTGCGTCGGCACGTACTCGAAGCGGGCCGCGTAAGTGGCCAGGCACCGGTCCGTCAACGGCGGGGCCACGTCCGTCACCACGTCGTCCAACGTCTGCATCTTGGTCAGAAAAGGGGTCACGGCGTCCAACGGCACGCCGCACACGGTCGTGCGCAATTCGATCAACGTCTTGGCGTAGGTGGTGTACGCCCAACGGGCCATGTCCACTTTGAAAGCGAATTTCTTGAACTCCGTCCACCCTTTGACCGCCGTGCCCAAAGCTGCCAAACACGCCACCAACAGACTGTCGTCCAACACGGGCCCGACGATCAACCCGGCTGCCACGATCAAGAGGGCCAATCCGTTCCACGCGGCGTGCACCCGTCGCACGCGCGTGAAGGTGCGACGATGACACCACCATTGCCTGTGGTAGAAGGCGAACAAGGAATCCAACCGTTGCAAGGTGTCGGGCGTCCACCCTTCCAAGGGGGTCGGCGTCGACGTCAACAGCGACACGGGCGTCTTCATCCTTTTACGAGTTGGGCGTCGACAGGCGCGAGGAGGTCCGTCGCACCACCGGCGGTCCGCCGTCTTTATAGACGGCGGTGATGGTGTTGGTGTGCGTCACCCCGGCGATGGTCCGGCCTCGCGCCCGTTGCCGTTGATCTTCGGCCAACAGATCCAATTGCCGTCGCAATTCTTCTTGGTTCAAACGCCGTCCCGGGCGATCGTCGTCGTCGTCGTCGTCGCCCCCGTCGCCGCCCCCACCACCGTCGCCGTCACCCCCGCCCCCGCCTCCGTCGCCACCGCGTCGTCGGGGACGGCCTCTCGGGGTGCTGCTCTGACGGCTGCTGCTGCTCCCGCCGGAGGAGGGTGAAGAGGCAGGCAGGGGGCGGGCTCGAGGTCGTTTGTGCCCCACGGACGACCGAGCATTGATGCGTGCGATCCGGGCGGCTTGCGTGTCCGAGGCACCGGACCCCACGCCCACCGTGGCCGTCTGACGAGGCGGCGACGGTGTACCCCCAGCCACGATCCGCGGGGTGCCCGACGTCGGAGGGGGGCTCATCGTCAGAGGGGAGGACACGGACGCAAACAATTCGTCCAACGTGGTGGGTTGACGGAGCGAGGCGTAGGCCAGATCCACGTCGGGTCGAGGGGTGGTCAGGCGTCATCGTTCGGCAGCCACTCGATCGCGTTCGGAGGCGTGGACCGCATGCCCGGTGGCCGCCCCCACGCCCACGGGATACCGTGTGGCCATGGTGTCTCTAAGGCGTCTTGCGAGTGAACGTCCGCGTCCACCCTTCGTCCTTTAATACGTTTGCAAAGACGCGGTACCGATCGTCGGACGCCGGATGCAAATCCAAGAGGAGGTAGCCGTAAGGGCGTTGCGTCTCGCGTTCGTAGACGGCCATCACGTCCCGCCAATGCGTGGGAAACGCTTGCATCAACAGATTCCGTACGCCCAAACGATCCCGCGGGTGCTTGAACGCCACCACGTAATGCGCGTTGCGTGAAATGGTCTTGGCGTACTTGCCGGGTGGAAACATGTCTTGGCACAGGTACACCACCGTGATGCCGCGATGGTGCGAGTCTTTGGTGAAGAGATCCAACACGCGTTTGTCGTTGCCTCCTTCGGCCATCAGGTCGTCCAACACCAACACGACGTTCTGCCCCGAGGGGAACCAGGCCGTCAAGTCGGACGGATCCGGTACCCCCTCGTGCAGCTGCACGCCCGACAAGGCTCGGAACCCATCTTGCCAGGCTCCGTAACAATAATGCACGGCCCGAGGGGGTACGGCGAAATGGTCGGCCGCGTGGGCCAACAGACGCGTCACGAACACCGTCTTGCCGCACCCCGACGGACCCACCACCAAGACGCTGCTGGGCGACCGCAACATCGTGCTCTCCCATGGACGCTCCCACGTGTTCGGGCGCTTATATGGGTTCGACCGACCCCTTTTCTTTCAGATCGGCACCGTAGTACAGGGGTCAGTGCGTGGGCCTCATAAGCCCAAGGTCGTAGGTTCGAATCCTACCGGTGCCCTTTTTTGGGGGAAAAAGAAGACCTCCACCCAGCCGGAGTCGAACCGACAACCTCGAGATCTACAGTCCCGCGCTCTGCCGTTGAGCCATGGGCGGGTGCTCTGGGGGAAGAAGGGAAAAAACACACGCACACCCTTTTTTCATCGTTCCAACGGTTTTATTGACAACGCATTATTCTGGGACCAGTCTTTGAAATCTAAACGTGTCCAGTCGGCGCCTCGACGTCGGATCTGACGTTTCAACCATTGCCCCACCCGATGGTCGTTCTGGACCAGATCCTGACGATCGAACACGTCCAGAAAGTCGTCCAACGTGTCACCCCGGCTCTTAGTGGCCAAATACATCAAGGCGTAATGCCCGCAACTCTGGCTGGTGATGGTCTGCAGACTCTGTCGATTCGTGTCCACCCAGCGCCAATGGCACACGATCCACTGCATCAAAGGACGAGCGTCGTACGTCACCAACGGCAAGCCGTAACTGTCCATCACTTCGCATCGGTCGTCTTCGGTCCACAGGGCGATCCAATGCGTGCCCGGTCGGTCGTGCGGGTCCGTGTTGACAATGTACGCGCGGGGCATGGCTTTGTCCCGAGGCACGGGCAACGTGTCGCTGGCAAACACGCCGGCAAAATACCGCGCCAAGGCGGGATCGCTGCGAGCCAAAAAGTCCAACTGCCGGTCGGTGGTGGCCACGAATTCCATTTTTGAGCTCGACTCTCTTGGGTCGTGGACTTTATACCCGGTAGACGTTGTACAGCACGGCCCCTTCGGGGTTGATCTCCAACACGTTCTCGAATTCGGCGTACAACACCACGTTGATGACGTGGGCTTTGGCCGCTCCCAGACGGAAGAGGACGCGCACGTCGCCGTCTTGACGCGGGTTCAGCATGCCCCGGTCCGCCGATCCGCTGGGCACGTTGTTCCACATGAACAAGGTGCACCCTGCCGTGCCACCCCACTGCTCGGGGGCGATCATGCTGGGGCGACTCTTCATCAAGGCTTCGCTGGCTTGCAAGAAACGATGGTACCCGTCCAGGTCTTTGTACGTGTCGCCCGTGTTCAATTCCAAGGTCTGGTAAGGGTACTCTTCGCCCCGCACGATCTGCTTGATGCTGGTCAACCCGAATTTCTGGAAGGCGAAGGGATGGTAGGCCACGTTCCCGTTGTAGGCGTTGGTGTGCAACAACCCCACGATCAACCGGTCGGGGATCCGGCCTTGGAACAGGTTGCCCTCGTCGAAATCCAATTGGTTCTGCGGATGCGAAAACACCCGGATCTCGCTGCCCACCACCGTGTACTTGGCCACCTGCCGTTTCCGCGGATCGTGGCGGGCCGCTTCCAATTCCCGGTACAACGGGTCCGACAACCGCAACTGGCAGACGTGGAAGGTCAGTTTGACGTCGTCTTCTTGCAAACGGCCGTTCAAGGCCACCCCGTTCAAGAAGAAGGCGGGGGCATTGAAGTAAAACCGGATCTTGAGTTCCACGTGGGGCACCAAGGGTTTGCCCAGGTGAAAGATCTCCGAATGCGGCACGAATTGCAACGTGACCGTGTGCCCCCCTTGGTACCGCTTCTGCGCTTCTTTGGATTCCAACACCGCCGCTTTCTGGCTCTCGCTCAAGGCCGTGTAGTCGGCGTGCGGTCCTGCACTGTCCAACTTGTTGGCCGTCAAGGGGGTGGGAAAATCCAAGGCGTTGAAGGCTTTCAGGCCGTGGCGGTAGCTCTTGAACCAGCCTTGCGGTTGCAAGATGGTGTCCCCTTCGTCGTTGGTGTAATTGAGCAAGGTTTCCAAGTACGCCTTGTAGGCGTACGTGTCCGTCTGAGGACTGATCAAGGTGCCGTTGGCGTGCACCGTCACTTGCTTGAGCAACGTGTGGGCCAGGTTGGGGGCCGGATACAAGGTGTCGGCGTCGGCCAGGTTGCCGGCGTCGTCTTTCTTCAAACGGAGTTGCATCCGAAAGTAACTGCGGCTCAGGTCCACGTACTCGGGCAAGGCGGCCATCACGAATTCCACCGGATTGATGCCCGTGGTCACCGGCGACAGTTCCACCATGCGGTACGCCACCGCCGACGTGTCCGTGCTCGGCACCTCGAACAATTGAAAGTCGTCGGCGTAGGCGGACTTGGACGCCCCGTGCAGAGTGACGGCCGTCATCGTCGTCGTCGTCGGCGTCTCACCCCGCCGCCTCGTTGAAGAATGGTGCGACGTGGGCGGCGCATGCTTCTTTTATGCAGTCGGGCCGCCAACTCGAAGCCCGGCAGGACGGGGGCTCCGCTCCAAAGACGTCCTCCCCGCTGTCGGGTGAGTTTCTTGTGAAGTTGGCCTAGCCGTGTGAGGGTCTTCAACACCCCGAGGCTCCCGAGGAGTCCCCCGTGCTGCCTCGACAGACCGCGTTCGCCCGCGCGCGTTCGCGGTCGCGATCGCACGGGTTGCATCGTCTTTCAACCGAAGAGATCCGCCACGCGTCGTCGTTTCGGGGCTGCGCCACTCAGCGGTCCCACTTTCCGTTTCAAGGCTCGTTGGGCTCGCGCCACCAGTCCTCGTGCTTTGCGTTTCGCGGTTTGTTTGGCTTGACCCACCACGCTCTGCGCTTTCCGTTTCACGGCCTGTTGGGCTTGTCTTTTAAGCGTTTGGGTGGCCAATCGGACCATGCCGCGGGGGCCGCCCAAGGCGTCCAACCCCGATTTCAACAACGTCTTGACCCCCGACAACAAGATGCCCCCCAGACCGCGTCTGGTGTGATCGGGCGTGTACCGCGTCAGACTGCCTCCTCGCATGGTGTGTCGTGCTCGGCTCAGTTGTCTCTCTCTTTTTATAGGTCGCTCCGTTGGAAGTGCAAGGTGACGACCGTCACACCCCGTCCCACGGCCGCCGGCTGCCCGTCGCCATCGGTCAGGCGCACGTCCACCGTGTCGAAGAAGAATTGACGCACCGGCACGTACTGCACGTGACGGGGTTCGAAGAGCGTCCGGCCTCGCCCCGTGCTCTGCCCGTCCACGTCGCACAAGACGTCGGTCGACCGCGTCCCCACGCGACGACTCTGGCCCCCGTTGCTGTGCACGTACCACGTTCATCGGGACGTCCGACGGGCTCGTCGGCGACGTTCAAAGAGCGTCTCGAACCAGCCGTCGTTCAAGCCGCTCAGTTCCCACGAGAATTGTTGATACAGGATCACGTGGTTGCCGACGATCTCCCAGGCCGGCAGGGTTTGCCCGGCCCAATCTTTCTCCAGGGTCACGGGATTGACGGTCGGCCGCATGGTCAAGCGAGGTCCGGGCACGTTCCCTTGGGCGTCCGTGCCGCCCATCCGTCGCATGAGATCTTGATGCACGCTCAATCCAATGTCCCCGTCGTGCACCACCCGGCTGTTGTCGATCACCAGCGTGTCCGGGTCGGGCCAACGAAACTCAAGCACGAAGGTGGCGTCGCCTTCCTTCCAGTTCCACCCCACTTGCACCTTATTCCAGTACTTGCGTCGTAGATCGTCCACCACCGCTTTCACGAACGACGCCCCGTCGTGGCAACGGCCGGCCACGTCCTCGATGCGCGTCTCGGTCCGGATGCCCGGGCGATCGATGCGGTCGTCGTCTTCTTCGAACGAAAAGAAATACGCCAGCAACGCGCCGCGCGGGTACACGCGCAACAAGGTGTCTTGCCAACTCTCGTCCTCGGCGTCGTTGGCGTCGTCGTCCGGCACGCTCAGACGGACCACCCCCACCACCCAACGTCCCCCGCGTAACCACAGGGGTGGCCTCATGCGAGTGCGGAATGCCACGTTGGTGTTGTCGGGGAACCCGGCATCGTCGCCGTCGCTGGGCAAGGTCACGTAAAAGGCGTCCATGGTCTTCGTTTCCGTGCGTCCTCGAGGGCGCTTTATACGTCCCGTCGGAAGTGCAAGGTCAACAGGGTGCGCCCTTGCCCGAACCGGACCAACGCGCCGTCCGTCTCGGCCACTTGCGTTTCCAGCACTTCCATGACGTCGTTGCGCACGGGATGGTACTGCACGTGCAACGGTTCGAAGTACGCCGTGCCTCGTCCTTGACGCTTGTACTGGACTTCGCGCAACAGGTCCGTCAATTGCCGTCCCACGATGGTGCTCCCCCCGGCATTGCAGTACACGTGCAAGGTCCGCGTCGGGTCGCCCACCACCGCACGAAACGCGTTGTTCAGGTTCTGGAACCGCCATTGGCAGTTCATGCTCAACGCCAGGTAGACGAACCCCTGCGGGTTGGTCCGCACGTCCCACCAGGCCGCTTTGCCCCCACTGAGGACGTCAATTCTCGTTCCCGTCAGCGTGGGGATCGTCTCGTCGTAAAACTCCATGCATAGGTTCGGGCCCAGGACATCCTTGCCTTCTTTCGTCAACACCAACCACCCCATCTTGTAGGCCATTTTGTGACTGAGGATCAAGGCGGGTGTGCCGCCTCCATTCATCAGGGTCTGGGGATGGCCGACGATTAGATCGCGGTCGGTCCCTCGCTGCTCCCACCGAAACGTCACGTACAGGCGTTTACCGGCCCCATCCACGAACCGTCTGCCCTGTATCTCTATATCTCTCTCATTCCTCGCACATTCCAGGGTGTCGACGATGGCTTTCACGAACGATTCGCCGTCCACCACCGATTCCAAGGTCGCAATGTCGGACATCCGGACTTGTTTCTCGCGTTTGGTCCTATTGGCTGGCTCCCGCCCTAGGTCCTCGACGTACCATTTGGTGTAGGCCAGGTACTGGTTCGGACCCACCAAGTCGTACAGATCGACGCGGGCGTCCGGCAAGGACAGGCTGCTCAACCCCACTTGCCACCCGCGGCCTTTCAGACGCAACGGGTACGGCAACCGGACCTTGTACCAGGCCGCCGTGTTGTCGGTGAATTCGGACCGGCTGGCGTCGCTGGGCAACGTCACGAAAAACCCTTCGTCGCTCATCCCAAGGTCTGTACGTCCTTCTTGGCCACCCAACTGTCGTACTTGCTCGGCCACCCTTTCCAACGCACCAAGACCTTCTCGCCGCTGCGTTTAAGTACTTTCTCGATGCGGAACAGCGCGTCGTCGCCCCCCGTCACTTTCTGCAACTCCTGCTCGTAAAACGTGCCTTCCAACGGCGTGCCGTCCATCTCTTCCACCTTGTACGTGGGCACGGGTCCCGGGCGCACGGTGCGCACCACGAACACTTCTTCGGTCCACCCGGGCAAGTACCCTTTCTTGAACGGGCGATGGTGTTTGCCCAACCGCACGCGATCGCCCACCTTCCAGCGGGGTCGCTTCGCTTTCTTCTTCTGCAGTCTCCGACCGTACAACGCGTGCCACACCTCCCTCTCGTTGTGCGGGGTCACGTCGCGAGGCGCTCGGCCGATGCTCCGATGCCGGCTGGCGTTGTACCCTTTCACCAACGCGGGCAGCACGTCGTCGAACCGCAACGTGTTGGCGGCCGTGAAATAGCGGTACATGCGCCCTTTCAACGTGCGATTGAACCGTTCCACCACCGCCGCTTTGGCATCCCCGTGCGTGGAAAAATGATGAATGCCCTTCTGTTTCAACAACGTCTGAAACGGACGGTTGTAAAATTCTTTGCCCTTGTCCGTCTGCAACTTTTGGGGCCGTCGGCCGTCTTCTTTCAAGATGGACCCGAAGGCGCGGACCAACGCGGCCCCCGTCTTGGTCTTGAGCGGGCGGACCCACGCGTACTTGGACAAGACGTCCACCACCGTCAACAAATAACGGATGCCGCGGTTGTGCCGGGCCAACCGTTGCACTTCCACCAGATCCGCCACCCACTGTTCGTCCACGTTGAACACCAGCACCGGCACGGTGGGAAATCGACGGCGTTGGGGTTTGTGCAACGTGTAGGCCAGATCGCCTTCCAAGGCCGCTCGGGCCTCCCGGAGCGACAGCCCTTGGGCGTCGGCGAACCGTCGGACTCCCCCCAAGGCACCCGGCGTCGACGGATCCGCATACCGAGCCCTCACGTGCTGGGGAGAGGGTCTTTTTCGTGAGGCGGGGGCACGTCGCTTCTGAGACGTCTTCTTCTTCGGGCCGGGGGCGGACAGAGCCACCATCGTACGCGCATCCAGAGCAAGCGACCCACGCTCGGCACGCGGTCGGGATACGTTTTATGGACGAGGTGGAACCAGGGCTCGGGGTCCGCGTTCCGACGCGCCAACCACGTCACGAAGGCGGCATAGTGCCCCCAATGAAACAGCGGGTGCTCGAGCAAGACCTCGAAGACGGTCATGGGGGACTCGAGGTCCGACTCGTCGTCCTCCAGGTCGAGCCATGGACACGGCACCCCCGCCGAATCGATCAGACGGGTGCACAGCCACCGCGTCAAACGCCAGTGCACCCAGCGTCGTCCCGTCTCACCCCACATCGCTTTCACAAATGAACCCACACGCTATACAACCCTGTCTTTTATTGATTCATATTTTACACAAACGTTCAAATCGCTCAGGCAGGGTCCGATACACCTCGGGATAGGACGAGGCCCGCCACAGCAGGGTCTTCAACTGTTGCACGGCGCGAGGGTATCGTTCCAGGTCGCGTGTCCCCACCACGGCGAGGCGGCCCGTCAGCGGCGGGATCCCGTCGTCGTCGAAGTCGCCGTCGTTCACGGTCTGGGTCGGCTGGAAACGTTGGAAGGTGGTGGGAAAATAGAAGTAAGCGAGCACGTACCACACGTCGCAGTCCACGTCGTACAAAAAGATGGGTTTTTCTTGTCGACGCGCCAAGGCCACGCTCCAACCCGTTCCACCGCGCACCGTCACCCCGTCCTGCTCCAGGTGCCCGAACGCCACCACCGTGTCGGCATCCTTGACGATGTGGTGATTCCGGCTCAAGAGTTCCCACACGGGGCGCTGCAACCGTTCGTCGGGACGCGGGGGGCGGACTCGGCACAAGGCTTGCCACCCTTCTTCCAGGGCCTCGTCCGTCAAGGGCGTCACGTCTTTCTGGGCGCGTGGATGCGATGGACCCACCACTACGCGGCAAGGGATGCGCAGCTGGGTCGCTACGTGTTCGGCCAGGGTATCGGTTCCTCGAGCACCTCCCGTCACTAGACTCACCTCCGTCATGATTGCATAGAAAATGAACACACTGAGTTGGACACAACATGTTTTTATTGACAAAAAGTTCACGCGCGGGTTCCCGCGTGGTCGGGTTCCACGGGACACGCGTGCCACGCGTCTTCCTCGAGACGTTCGGGCCAGTAAAAACAGTGTCTGAAGGGTTTACATTCCGGGCAGTCCGCGGGTGTCCACGCGCGGGCCCTCGCGTACGTACTGTCGACTTCGTCAAAGTAGGCTAGGTCCTTCTCTTCTTTGCAGGCGTCGCACAAGACGCGATCCAACAAACGATCGCACCGCACGTGCCACATCCGGCGTTCCTCGGCTTCCTGGTCGGCGCGTCGACGCAGCCGCGTTTGCAGTTGCTGGGTGACGTCTCGCCATTCTTCCATGGTCTGACGAAGACTCTGGAGGTGATCGCGCAACTGGACCCGGACCCGTTCGTGGTCGTGGCACGCCTCTCGCGTCTCACTCAGTTGGCGCTGCAACTGGTGGATCCGGTCGTGGAGGTACTGGGTCGGGAGGTTTCGGTTGGCTTCGTTTGCGTCGGCGACGTCGATGCAGCCGGAGGGGCTCGGGGGGTGAAGGCATGACGCGTGGTGGGTTGGTACCGGGGGCCTGTGTCCGAGCATCCGAGGGCGTCGGCAAAATCTTGCAGAAAATGAAGGTAGGTCTCTTGGAAGGAGTACCCCGCGGCCAGACCTCGCCGGATGCGTTCCAACCAGTAGGCGTCTTCCGTCGGGTAGCTCGACTTCACGAGGTCTTTGTAGTACGTCTGATACCTCACGTCTGGCGGTGAGGGCACCGAGGGTCGACTCTTATACCCACCTCCACCCCGTTCGCCCAGCCTGTCGGGATCGCATGCGCGGGGGTCGCGCGCGTCGTCTCCCACGCCATGGGTTGGGTCGGGTTCCACGGTCGGTCCGGTGGGCTCGTCTCCCACGCCATCGGGATCCACGGTCGCACACGTACCAACGGGCTCTGACCTCTTCGACATGGCCACATGCTTTGTCCAAAGGGGCGGCGACCTCTCCCTCTTATAGGGGGCGTGGGCCACACCCGCTCGGCCTGTCGGGAACCCACGCGCGTGTTTCGGGCACGTGCTCCGTAATTTTACGGACGCTGCGCGTGGCAGGGCACGTGCTCCGTAGTTTTCCAGACGTCCCACGCGTGGGCACGTGCTCTGGGATTTCCCGGAGCCCTGCCATTGGACGACGATGAGGTCATCCCGTCGTGCTGGTCGGGCGTGGATCGCAGGTATAAGAGGGTGGACCCCGCTCACTCAGTATCATTCGAAAGTCTCGAGCTCTAGTGAACAACATGATCTCGTGGGAGTATGGCAGTCTGTCTCCGGCCAAATACCCGTGCCCTCAGAAGACCAAGAAGAAGACCCCGCCCAAAAAGATGGACCACCTGTCGGGGGCGCGGACGGATTCGTTGACGCGCCGTCAAAAACCTGCGCGTCAGAAAGCCCGCCAAAAAGCGGCCGCCGAACGCCGCGCCCGAGGCGGCCAACACCTGGACTTGAGCACCCGCTTGGAGAAGGACACCACGCCCCGGGATGCAGTCAGTGGTCCACCCCCACGCAAGAGGACGCGCCCGGCGCCCGTGCCCACCACCTCTACCCTGAACACACCCGAGCCAAAGACCTTGGAGGAACTGTTCGCGAGCCTGCCTCCGCCCGAGCTCGAACCGGACCCGTTGCCACCGCCCTTGCCGACGCTGCCACCCGTGATCCCGGAGACGGTGCCGTCACCGCCCGACACGCCGACGGAGTGGGTGGTCACCATGCCGACCCAAGATAAGGTGGAAGTCCTGGAGGAAGGGGTGGCACCTTACTCGACGCCCGACGAAGCGTACTGCTGCGGCTTTCCTGCCCCTCAGGAGGAAAAGACAGACGCTGCACCACCCCCACCGGTGCTGACGTGCCCTTTCCACGCCTTGCCCTTGCACCACGACATCTCCCGCAAAGGTTGGCGGTACGTGCAGTGCATCCACCAACACTGTCCCGTGTGGGCGGGGCTGGACAAGGCACCCGCGTTGCTTCAGGCTTTGGAAGGGACCGTGCATCCCGACATCCAGGCCGGTCCCTTCTTCTGCTACTGCAGCGTCCCCACCCGCGTGGCCGTGGTGCAACGGGACACGCCCAACAAAGGACGGGGTTTTCTGACGTGCCGTCGCTCTAACAACCGGGAGTGTGATTTCTTCCAGTGGGTGGATCGTCCGTGGACCCCTCAAGTCATGTGGCGACGCGTGGCACTGTTCGACCCACCGGCTCCTGCGCCGGCTCCGTCGGGGTGGCGTCGCCCCCTGCAGCCTCCACCCGAGCTCCCGATCTTCCACACCATCTTTCCGGCACCCGAGGACCGATGGAAGAAGAGGCCGTCGCCCGTGATGGTGCGAGCCCCGTCGCCTCCCGAGTGGCCTATGGGCTCCGGGATACCCGGACGCAGTTCCCCCAAACTGGACCGTGGGGGTTACAACCACAAAGGCAAGTGAGTGCGCGCGTGGGGTGCACGCGTGTGTGAACTTTGTACATAAGAACGCGGTTTTTGAACTTTTGTCAGTCATGGATCGAACCTTGTTGGAGAACGTGTGTCTCGTCGTCGACCTCGACGGGTACAGTGTGCATGTGCAGAAACAAGACCGTTGGGCCACGTTCGTCCCGCGAGAACTCGGGTGGTGCGACTGGACCGGCGAGCATCACGGGTCCAAACATTACGCTCATGCATACCTCTGGCGTCGCCTGGACGTGGCGGATCGCAAGACGGCTCGGGTCGTGCGAGAACGCGTGCACGGCCTCCCGTTCTACGCCCACGAGAGCGAACACGCGGCCCCCTTGAGCGAGTTGCCCCAAGACCTCCAGAGCCTGTACGACCGTTTCAAGACGCCCGACCGACCTCGCGTGGCTTTCAAGGGGGGTCATTACGAGAAGGATTTGTTGAAAAGTTTGAACATTCCTTACTTTGACCTGGAGGTGTATGCGTGCCCCAAGTTCGACGACCTGACGCGTTTGGCCACCGTGGCGACCTGTGGCCACCACGACGATCCCGACCGCCATCATTGTCCCAGGGTGGAGTGTTACCATTTTGTCCAGTGGATGCACGGGGCCCTGGGATGGAAAAGAGACATGCGTTTTGTGAACGTCGCGCGGGCGCAGCGTTTGGCCCAGCCTTGATTTTTTGTACATAGGAAAAAGGTATTAAATTTTGTTATTATTGTTCATAACTGTGTGGTCATGCCTTTCCTAGCATGTAAGGGGTGGGGATCTCAAGAGACCCCCGAGGCTTGTCCGGGGATGGTTCAGGTCTAGTCAAGGAGGGTGCCCAGAGGTGCCCCACGTGGCCGAGAGGGGTCGGTTGGGGGGATACCCCCTATCCCCCCTCCAGGGGGCTTTTTTAAAAAAGAGATTCTGATTGGTCGACGCGGGTCGGGTCACGTGCCTTGCTCAGCCTGTATAAGAGAGCCCCCCACGCGCACCCTTCCAAAACGAACATGGCGACCGCCCAAGAAGAACGATGCTTGGTGTGCCTGCATGACACGGTGCCCTACGCCCCGACGCTACAATTGATGGCCCGCATGGCCTCGGTCAACAAGCGCGCCCTCGACACCGGCACCCCACCCGTTCACCTCTGGAAAACTGCCAGAACCTTCTGTTGCCGCCAGTGGCTCCATGTGCTCTGCCTCATGCGGTTCTGCGTGACCCAGTATGGCGATGGCCCCGACAACAAACGAGACTGGACCTGCCCCCATTGCCGCGCCAATCTGGTGAAGCTGGGTGAGGATACGACCAGCACCGATGCCGAGACCCAGACGGGGGACCTGGACCCAGCCCGCCCCTCGGACACAGAGAGCGAGAGTGGGGACACGGTCCTCGTGTCAGAGACGGAGGACCCGGATGCAGACGACGAACTGTCCACAGACGACGGGATGTCTGGGGTCGTGATGCCGGACACACCCCCCTACACAGAGGACGAGGAGGAGGCCCCATTAGAAAAAAAATTGTCAATTGTTTTTAAAAAAATCCAGGGACGAGGGGTCACTCGGAGCCCTCCCACGTTCCCACTTGTAAATAGTCGTTTTTATTAAAATTCGTTTTTTATTCATCGGGAAAAAATGTGTTTGTCTTTCTTCGGGTTTCGGGACCCCCTCGGGACGTTCTCGGCTCGTTCTCGGCTCGTGCTCGGCGTTTTTTCGGGATTGCCCTTTGGAACATGACGTCATTGCACGTGCACAACGCA
>BLFK01001030.1:163592-166092 GCA_014634185.1 Astreopora myriophthalma | reverse complement strand
TGGCTTTTCATAGCATTTTCTTCCTTTAAGCTTCTTCTCTGATCTCCAAAAAGTACGAAACAGACACTGTGGAAAGCAAGCAAGGCGTTCTTATTTAGAACGCAACATGATTGTGATGTAACAATGTACCGATAGTGACGACAATTTGATTTTCACGCTCGCTTGACAAAACACAACTCACCTTCTGAAACAGCCAAAGCAATTAAATCATGTAATAAAAAGAACAGTCTACAATACGAGGTATTTCTAGGCGGTCAACCATCCGAGTACTATCCTCGCCCGACAGGTTTTGACTTCGGGGATCGAACGAGTCCCGGTCCTTTCCCTGTAGTATGATCGTAGACAAGGCACGTTAAATTTTAGTTTAGAGTTGTTGTGTGCAAAAAACCGCTTGAAAAAACACGAAATATTGGAGAACTGAGACAATTTTGAAAATCGTCACTTTGGGTCTCTGTAAGTGAGGGACAAGGGTTGCTGGGCGAAAACCATTTGCCTACAAAGCGCTCATTGTCAAATATGGCTCTGTATCCCTGTGCATCAGCTGTGTCTCATGAAACGTGAAAATTGGGTAAAGGTGCCCATTGAGGAGAGAGGAGAAAACTAATGCCATTCCAGGAGTGGAAAAACTCCCCCCACCATGTGAGGTCTAACTGAAGATCACGACTGAATCTAATAGGGTGGTCATCATAACAAAAAGCAGACAACAGATTGATCACGTGGTGCAGGAACATCCAATACAAAGGGATTACTTTACTTGCATGAGGAAGATTGCCAATCAGAGATTCCAATTCCTTCCTGGTGCAATGGTGTTTACCAGACCAGATTCCAGAAGAGCAGCTATCCATTCAAACTTGTCTTTGGAAGGCAGGCTTGAAGAGGAACTGAGTCCAAATCAATACCAAGCACAGTTAGGCAAGTGGAGGAACCCTCAAACTTATCTGGATGTAGCGGAATATACTCCATTCTCAGAAGAAAGGGATGCATGTATCCAGATTCGTTTGGCAGATAGAAGAACCAGTTGAGCCAGGAGTATGAAAGTCATCCAAATAATGTAACAGAAAGGCAATGCTGTAATTGTGTTTGAGTATCCATTCAAACAGATCTGCAATGGAAGAGAAGATGAAGGGTGCCGAGCGCAGCCTGAGAGGAAGGGCTAAATCGATGAAGTACTTATTTTGTTATCATATGCCTAACAGATAACAATCATGGCATTGAACTGGCGCAATATGGTAACAGCTTTCAATGTCAAATTTTGGCCAGGAGAGTTCCATTTCCATAGGTCATTATCACATCGATAACATTGTCCACCTTCGTGTGCTGCATTGAGAACGGTTCTTTCGGAATTCTGTCATAAACACTGTGGTCAGGAGGGGTTGAGAAATCCAAGAAAAGCCACCATTTGCAAGGCTGAAGTGTGGCCTTTGTCCAATTCCATTAGGAGATTCTGCTCAGATGAAGCCAAGATGAAAGCCATTTCCAAGACCAGAGATCACACAATCCACCAGGGTCAGGGTGAGAACTCAATTCCAGCTTAATTTTCTTCACTTCAATTGGTGTAACATTAGAAGGCAGGATCAAGTCCTGATGCCAGGCACATTTAGAGAAGGGGGAAGGTAGAAGATGTGCCAACAAATTGGGTAGTGATTGATGATCAGCACATATGCCAGCCGTAGGAACTAGGTTAACAGTAAGAGGGAGCATAATATTTGAAGACAAACGTGGTGGTGAGATGGTTCCACAAGAACAACAACTGAAAATGCAACATTTGAAGGGCAACTCTGCAAAGAAATATCTACACCATTTACAATAATTCTTGGTTTTCACGTGACGTCATCAAAATTAAAAAAACAAGGAATTATCAATCCTTTTGAGATTTTAGTTTAGTTAGTTATTAGAACAGCTAAAGACTTATCTTTTTGCAAATTTTCAGTTTGATAGGGTGTCTTGTGATAAAGCAAGGTAGAATATCTAAGCTTTTGCGTCACGCGATATTAAAATGCCGACCGAGAATGCTGTATTGTAGGCTAAAAAAGGTAACTTATCCGCCGAGATTTCACAATCTGAACAGTCCTTGCATGGGAATAAGTTTTCATATAAATGTTTATGAGCCCTCAGAAGACGACTACAGGCTTTTTATAGCAAACTCGATGACGTGTTTTTGTTAGCTTCCGGCCGGCATATTTGTGCCCCTCAGAGGGACACAAACATGACGTCTCCATACATAAAAATTTGGTTTTATCAAACGAGTTGATGAAGGTTGAATTACCACCGTAAAAGGTTTAGAAAGCTGACGTTTCGAGCGTTAGCCCTTCGTCAGAGCGAAGGGGTAACGCTCGAAACGTCAGCCCTCTAAACCTTTCACGGTGGTAATCCAACCTTTATCAACTCGGTCAGTATAAAGCGTGGACTGCGGATTAGGTACTGGCCCAGATACGGATTTCAAAAACAAGGCCTTGGGTCCCCTCACTCCGTGTCAAAATATTGCATTTAAGGCATAAAC
>BLFK01001030.1:142927-144873 GCA_014634185.1 Astreopora myriophthalma | reverse complement strand
GGGGGGGGGGGGGCAAAATAAAAAAGGAATTCACCCAAAAAGTCACTTACGATAGTTTTGCATAAAACCCTTCAATTGTTAAATTTCTCGAACATACTATAACAATCGTCCTACCCGTCTTATTATCGTCATGCTCTGGAATTTTCCTCCATCGACAGAGCAGAGTAATCGGCGTTTGATCCATGTAGTCATTTTTGAAGCTGCTTTCTGCATATCACGCGGATGAAATCTGATTTGGACTACAGCCCCATTTCCATTTCCACCAACTGTACTTGGTATGCAATGAGTGTCAAGAACTATAAATGTCGTGGCATTTGTTGAGTCCTTGACACTGTTGTAACAACCAATGGAGGCTTGTGATGTCCTGTCACCGTTACGTAAGACCCCCCGATGATAAAAAGTTTCAGGTATCTGTGTATACGATTCTGATGTTTTATTTCCTGGAGAATCCCCAGTGTAGATGCTGCTCTTATCAGGGGACTGAAGAGTTCTTTCTTCCGTTTTTCCTGTGAAATTCACCATACAATTGCTGTGGAATTGTCATTTCGATTTAAGCACGGCAGTAGCCCGCCGTTTGAAACCATTAAGCGCGGCGCGGCTGACTTAGGTTCGGCACGACTACTTTGTACGGCAGTAGCACGACTTGGTTTCAAACTGCGTGCTATTGTTGCGCCGGACTCAATTCATAAATTAATTTAATGTATTTTGCATTATTTGCATACTATTACGCTGGATGGATGGTTTGTTTTGTCTTTTGAATTTGGCGCGACTGTATTAGGTTCGACGTTTGAAACCGCTGCCGTGCCATCGTTGTGCCACTGCCAAGCCGAATTCATTTGAGTTCGGCACGGCAGTAGCACGACGTTTGGAACAGGCCTTACGCCCAGGCTGTTATCTCATTGTCCTTTATTCTTCAAAGGTAATGTACTGCCAGTCAATCAATCATAGCTCAGCAAGAGCATAATCCATATATAAACGCCAGTTTTGGTAGTTTAAAGAGAGAATTAGCTGCCGGCAACGGCAGACTGCTGAAGTTCAATGCCAGCATAAAGGAGTTAAAACGTTGCAACTGTGTCTACAAAATCTGTCCTGTAAATAATATATAGAGAGGGAAACGTTTCACCGTTAATGACATTTCAATAACTGCGAATTTTTTGGTTCCAATACATCTTTAGAGGGAAACTTTCGCCGTTAAGTACATTTCATTTACTACGAAATCTGTGGTTCTAATATATATTTAAGGGGGAAACGTTTCGCCGTTGCTGACATTTCAATAACTGCAAAATTTGGTGATTTCCATATTCATTCAGTGGGAGATCTTTCGCCGTTAATGAGATTTCAATTACTGCGAAATTTTCCTTCGGTATATAGTAAAAGTATACTGATAAAGTTTTTTTGCGAACTTTTATTAATTATCTGTAGATAAATATAACTCCAAACCTTCGCGGGTGCCTTCCTGAAAAAAATTCGTACGCGCGTTGTTTTTTTTAGGAAAGCGCCACAATCTATATATCGATAAAAAGCTTATTTAATGCAGAATTCGACGAAATTATAAGCTATTTTGGTTTTTCCTCTGCTAAGGCGAAGGAAGCCGGTAAACAGTAAAATGACAGTGCGCCATTCCGTCGAATTAATCGGGTATCAAACGTATTCTCTGATGAAATGTAGCTGCACAGTGTTAATCACAAAACATCAATCTCTCAAAGGGTGTGAGCATTTCCCCGTATTCCTATTGGTTTTCTTTTAATGGACCTGTCAAGTTCAAGTAGAGAAGAATATGCAAACGCGTTGCGTTCCAAAGCTGCCAGGAGGGGAGTATTTGATTTAAAAAAAATGCCGACACCCTTTTGTTCCTTGTTGTTCAGTTAACGTTCGGGCCAAATTTCACGGAATTCCGTCAATTGTACATACCCTATTAATTCATTTGAAGAGGAGGCACTTTGCCG
>BLFK01001030.1:120427-127927 GCA_014634185.1 Astreopora myriophthalma | reverse complement strand
TAATGTCAACAAAACCTTAACCAGAGTTATCATTATCATTATCATTTAAAAACTTTCGAATGTAATGTGTGTATATACAAAATGATGGTATATTTCTGTAACGTCTCTATTTGAAACCAAAACTGGCAACTGGAAAGTTAGGATTACTGCTGAAAAGGAGATTAGCGAAAACCGGCAAGCAAATACTTCAAGACATAAGCCGACTGCTGATACCAAAGGTAAGCTATTCACCTGTCCGAACTTGAGGTCCTTAAATATTGTGAGGTAGTGTACAGAAGACCAAGAGAAAAATACGAGACATCCCAGGGTGACACAACTGATATATGATATATACTGATATATATATACATGTTATGGTTTTTGGGTTTACGGTCTACTGTACTTATTCAACAGGAACTATGTTTGAGGTATCTTGCACTTAATAAAGTAAAAGCAAAAAAAAATGTTACAACAGAGACTATAACTTATAACTCCACATAAAACTTTCCAATAACTCTTAAATTTTCGTTGAAAAATCCTACTTCGGATTACGAAACACGATAAAATACTTATATTGGAAATCACTTTTCATTAATTTTAGTATCGCGTGTCTTAAAGTTTAATTTAAATTTCGATAGATCAATTCAACCTTCGCCTCCTGACCAATTTAGGCCAAATGTATCGGTATTATCTAACTTAGTGTATGAAAAGTAGGCTAAACCGCCGGGATAGATGACAAAAATTAAGTTTCTGCCATTTACCGCAAACGCATACATAGTTAGTAGGAGGGTTATGTACTGAGGTAATTTCCTGGAAAGATAATTCCGAAATGTTTGCAGCCGGGTCATTCTACTGAGTGGACATGTGGACTTTGTTGCTACAATTTAAAGTGACAGCAGAATGAACAGAATTTTATAACAGTGTCTAAATTGACTTGGCAATTTCACAGTCCTGGCTGCTGAAAAAAAGTATCAGCAGTCTTATGTCTGCTGAACTCGAGTACAAACATAAGCAAGGCACACCTCAGTAGCCATTTTTCTTCATAACAGGGCGTATAAAGTTTTAACAAGTTGCATTTTGCTTCTCAAAGTCGAGTTCCCGACTGAGCAGGTCAAAGTGGGACTTTTGAAGACGAGAGCTCGCCTCAGGAGGTATCTGCAGCAACGACGAATCGTAATAAGGAAACCGGGTTTTGATGCAACTTCCCTTCATACAGTAGTATTTTGTCGTGTACTTTGTGCATGGAAGTTTGCGGCCTGGTTGCTTGGAATCCGGATAGGACCACTTCTCCTCGTGTGACAGTATCACATCATATTGTATGATCTTTTTCCTCCTAGGAAATTCAATGTGGCACTGTCGACACTCCTTTGCTTTAGGAACATCATCTAAAAAGCAAAGAACGAGCGACTTGTTGTTGTGGTGGATCTCAGTAAATGGCCGTTCGTTTGCTGACTGGCTTGTGCCTTGGGTGCACTTGGCCCGACTTGGTCTCCAGGGATTTTTGTGGCTGCCACCTTTTTTTCCTTGGGCATCTTTTGTCCGTTCGACAAGGGCACTCTTTGAAGGACGTTTACGTCTCGGTGATTTGCGCAGAAAAGCTAAGTGTTCCTTCAATATGACTACCTTCTCGGCAACGCAGAGGCTGTGCTTGCATAAGTTATTGTACTTTTATTGTACTTGTAACAAGGACAAGTACAAGTTGCGTGATCAATATGCACGTTACATTCGTACATCCCTTTCTTGCAATTCCGAGCCCCCACGAGATACTTTTTTCTTGAACCAACCGTTAACGACGGCATGGTTTGAACAGCATCTTTGCAATTGAGTAGCGCCTCTGCGTCTTTGACGATGGTGGCAACTAAGCCATCTGTCCAGTTCTTCAGGGACTGCAACATGCTTGCTACATCAACGGAAAATTCTTTGAAATCTGGTTGCTCAGCGTGAGCTAGACTGGAAACCGGAATGGTCTTTCCTTTCAAAGCATCTTCAACCGACATTTTGTTACATTTAAGGACATAATCTGCTCTTTGAATTCGGTTCATTTTGAACCATTTTTCTGCCGAAACTGCCAGGTGCGCTGCGAGGTCTGCCAGCTCATATTCTTCACTTAACCCGCATATGGCTAACTGCAGTTCTTCTTGTTGGTGCCTATCTACCTCCTCCCAGACATCTCTTGTAAACTGCAGCTTTGTCAAATTAACTTTGCTTTTCTCATTTTTTTTCCATAGCTTCTTTTTGGCGCGTTAATTTGTTGTTGATGCTTTCGGATTGGTTTGTGTAGCTTTTCAAAGGTATACCAGATGCATCAAGTGGCATGCCTGCCTTTCGTCGAGCTGTCGCTATCATGCCCTTCTGCATCATTTTCTTGTGTGCATTCACATAGTTCCAAAACTCTGGGGAACTCCGTCCAGTTATCTTTAGTTCCTCTCTGTCCAGTGATCCTCTTGCCTCCGACACTCTGTTCTTCAACTCGGGCTTATCTCTCGCATCCAGGATACCATCGGAAACATTCCCCCTTCCAAAGACTACTTCAAGGAAAAACTTTTGTTCTTGTCTTTTTTGAATCCCGAGCTTGTGAAGCTTGTCCCGACAGTTTTGGTAAAAATGTCTGAAACACCTTAATCCAGTTGCGTGGCGCATACCTTCGCTCAAGGCAGAGTGCAGAGCCTCTTCTCCGTCTTTTATAAAACCCTTTCCTTTCTCGGCGAGACTTGGTGTGTTCGAAGCTACAGCGTGAACAATCTTGCTGTAAACACCCTTGTGCTTGCTGTAGTGAATTGCTGTTGGTCCTAAAAATACTGGGGCTGTGCCAGTTCGCTTGGATTTCAGGAAAAGGTGCTTGTAGGTAAATGGCGTCACCTCAAATTTTCCGAAGTTGAGTAGGGTCCACGCTGAGCGGGGGTGACTTAGTTTCTCCGAAGTACAGAATCTTGATAGGTCTACAGTCATATGAGACTTGGAAAGTACCCATAGATTCTCCGGAACATCGTGGTGTTCAAGTATAATTGGCTCCTCCACGTATTTTGCGTACTGCAAGAGCTCGTCGTCGACTTGATCCACTTTTTTCATCTTGTTTTTGAGATCGTAAAGCTGTTTTTTGGACCTCGGTAGCTCTCCAGGTTCGCGAGCAGCTAAGACACCACCTGCAGAAGCTGAAACATTCTTTAAGGCCACAGACACCGAGCTTGAAGCAATTTCTTTCTTAATCGCTTCCATAGTACTCTTTTGGGTAGGGTAGAATGGCTTTTTACCGCTCTTACTGTTTCCATGGGCGGGCACATCAAAATGAAGCTCTTCGCAATCTTTGTCTGTTAATGTGTACTGCAGCAAACAGGTCGAATTAACAATTCCCTTGTCCCGGTCCAAGAGGAAAACTATAGAACGACAGGGACTTGCTTTGTTCTTTTTTGAGTGGACATGTACATGGAAGTCGTTGTTACTAGCTAATTCTAACTTCTTCTTCTCCAGGATTTCCACGTGATTATTTCCACCTACTTCCACTGTCCACGTAGCCACTCGTAATGTGACGGGATAAACTCCATTCATGTCGCTCTTGACATCTTGCCAAGATTTTAGTTTGCTGATGTCTACGAGAGAGGACATGTTTCTGCGCACTTGAAGAGGGGTTTTGTTACATTTTTTCTCGTTTTTCCTAAGCAGTATTTTAACTGCTTCCTTTATTGTGTACCGTTCCTTCTTATCAGCTACGAAGATGGGCAGATCTTTATCCTCGCCGTAGAGCAAAGAGGAGGATGTTGATATTGTGCTAGGTACCGAAGAACTATAAGAAGCTTGTGAAAGTCTTCCCTCTGACTCTGCAAAACATTGAATAACGGAGTAAGTCCTTGCACGAACAACCCAACTGGAATTTAAGGTATCTAAACAAGTCGGAAAGCGAAGAGCTTTGGATAAACGGCTTCGTGTATGTTTCAAGTAATTAGACGAACCTGCGTTTGCAGCGACTTGTGAAGGGTCGTGTGCATCTTGATGAAAAATCCGTTCATCTTCACTCCCAGAATCAGAGATCGTGATTTCACCATCACCCTGTGTGTGAGAAAAAAAGGGTCAAATTTCTAGCAAAAGGAACAAGACAAGAAACAAAACGTAGCTACATACTGGTCTAGCAAAATGTGAAGTCTCTCTCTCCAGGTCAACTACTTCCATGAGACAGTCTTGTTTTGTTCTGGGTGAATTAACTGTGGATCTCCCGGCAAAGTCTTCTCTGTAATGTCTATCTGTAGCTTTGGGATTACGTACACCGAGCTCGCCACTGAACGTTTCTTCCAGACGAGTGGAATGCGCTGCTGGTGCGTTGGCACTAAGAGAATCGCGTTCATCTTCTCTGGGACGTTTAGCAACACTTGGGCACCCACTAGGAACGTTAGTGGCATGCTTTCTAACACATGTTTCCTGCGACCAAAAAAACGAGCGCGCAGAAGTACAATCAACCAAATGGCGCCACCTCTCCACGACGACCATTTTGTTTGTCCCGGCGGACATTCCAAACATTCAGTACTCTAACTCTCTGCAATGACTACTACAGTGTGCCCAAGGTTACATTTGTAACGTTAAGTAAAGATAATTACTACTATATCTCTGAGGTTAATTGGGCGCACGGGAAACGACACTTTCAAATTTAGCGGGCCGTACAGTAGAATACGGCCCTCAAAATTCACCAACCACAGCGCACGTACTAACTGAGAGATAATAAATGACGCTACGCAATGACGCCAGTAAGCTCGCGCTCATTGTTTAACCCCGAGTTCTAAGCCGTGTTGAATTTCGCGAACACTAATTTCAATTAAAGAATTGTTTGCTGTTAACACTACTAAAGAAGCCTTTGATTTACGTAATATAAGCTACTCGTAAACACTTTTAGAGAGCCACTGAATCAATCAATCAATCAATCGTTTATTCCACCCTATTGCAGTAACAACTGAATTACAGGGGGCGGTCGCGACACACATTTTGAAATTTGACAGTCACAAAATCATTAAATCTTTTGCATTTGCCAGTAGAGGCATGGTACGATTGTGAACCTGAGCGTAAATTATAACCGTGGTAGTGACCCATCGGAACCCGAAAAAGACTACTAAGTGTTCCTGACACATGACAGTTCGTGGCAGTTCTTAAGGAGCATCCTAAGCTAGTTAAGATGGCAATTGAACCTTTACAAAATTGACCAAATGGGAACGTATTCAAAATGCGTAAAGCACAAGTAGCATAGACACACAGTCGCCAAATCAAAGGCCTCTATCGAAAATGTGAACGCAAGCAATACTAAGAAAATACTTCGTACCATTTCAATGTGTCCGAGTTCGTGTGCTGTAGACCCACTATTGATGTCAGCAACGATCGTCTTTCCTAATGTGCACCAAGCAGTAGCACGTGGGCGTTGCGCGTTTGAGGGTGTGTCATAGGATTCACCGGCACTTTCAGAAGTAGTAACGTTTGGTTGATGGCTTTCATCGCCACATGGTGGATTCATTGGCAGCCGCTCTTCATCGCTTGTAGGACGCTTGCTGCCTACAGCGGGAGGATTCATCTCTGAACTGTCATTATCATTTCGCAGCCGCTTACTACCTGCAGCGGGAGGATTCATAACAGGATGTATATCCCCTTCCTTTCCGGAACGCTTGCTGCGAACCTTAGCGTCGTCTGTGGATACATCTGTAGGAAGCTTGATACGGATTCCTTCAATAGGAGGCGGTGACTCTGTTTCGGACATCTGTAACCTACGTGAAAATAAAAATTGAAAAAAAGATTTACTAGAAGCACAGAAAGTCGCAATTCAGTGTGAGAATTTCAACTTGTGACACCGATGCCTTCAGGTTAAAGCGCCAACAGTTGAAATATTTGGCCCCACAGACCGGTGGGCGAGGGCGTATTATGCCACGTTTAACTGTAACAGCATATAAGTGATAGACACTATCTTTGTGACTTGCTTCGAATTAAACTGATGCTTCAATAGCAACCATCCCGTGGTACTTTTCAAGGCTAAATGGTCTTTACGTTAAGTCGTAGAGAGCGGAGAGGGGGGTAAACAGCTTGATTCCTCGCCTTGCCAACAGCCTCCCACGTACATACCTGGCATTTGTCTAGAAAAATGCCAGGTTCTTGCGTTTAAAATATCATGGGAAAGATCGTTACTTAAGACTTAAGAAGTAAAGTTCACTTCAGTTTGAATATCCTATCTACAAACTTAATGGACTCATGCACTTATTTAGTCTTTGGTGACACAACTGCCAGTGATTGAGAGGTGTCTGGCTTCACGCCTCCATAATTTAAACGCTGCCATAACCACACGCAGAGACACTTTCATACTTCGGGAGAGTTTTGCTTTCCTATCATGAGGAGGCCACTGCCTTTCCCAGGTGCCAATGTGACTGGGTGAGTGTCGATAATGAATGGCCGGCCGTGTTGACAACCAACGGTCAAAACAAAAGGATCACTCGTGAAAATCGCGATATACTCGGCGCGCCCAAGATGACACAGCTTCGCATGCAGCTTTTGTCTACCCTGCAAGGAAAATACCGCGCCCGCAAAAGGCAACTCTTCCGAGAATTCGTAGTAGCCTACAAGCATCTGTTCACTGAGAATTGCGTAGGCTTCTGAAGTGTCGTACATGTTGTTGAGATCTCTGTGTGCATTTATTTGCGCCGGCAAATTCCAAATGGTATCTTCAGTGACCTCAGCTAAGTGGGCAAAACATTCACTTCCCCTTCTACTTGCGCCCAGTAATCTATCTGCGATCTTTACAGAGATGAATGCACAAGCATTTGTTGCGTCGTTTGCAGGAACAGATTCTAGTTGCACAGGGCCGTCAAGATCGTCATGTTCAGCAGTCTCCTTGATACGAGCTGCAATCCGTTGGTCGCAATGTTCTGTAGCTGTACTTTGACTAACTTTCAAATGCACAACATCGACGTTTTCAGAAAGGCCCTTACTGCTTCTTTTCAAGATCTTAGCTGCTTCCTCTAAGGGCATTCGATGATGGCGTTCAAAGTTAACACACCCGCTGTAAACTTCCTCCAACCCACACCACACTGTAGCCCGTTGAATTTCATAATTTGTATCGGGCAAGGGATGCTTCTTCTGTCAAAACAGAGAGCAAATAAATTTCTCTAGTTCCTCCGGAGAACTAACGCATCCCGCTGATCGGATTTCTGAGCGATAGGGATATTTAAGGCTAGGGTTAATCATACAAAAGAAGATCATACCAAGAGCCCAAATGTCGGCAAGGAGTAAATCAGGGATCGAAGCACCAGACATCACCATCTCGTTCAGAAGAATCTCTCGCGCCATAAAAACAACTGTTCCTCGGTTGACGTTCGTCGTTTTGGTAGCAATGAAAGTCTGTGTTTTGAATGAGATGCGATCGACTCTCCCCAAAATCGGCGAGCTTGCAGATAATTGGTCGGGAATGATACTGTCGCCTGACTTCTTCCTCATCTGACAATTCGGCATAATGCTGGCTGTTACGTCAAATTCACGACAACTGTTGAAGGGCCAAAAATGTCA
>BLFK01001030.1:115072-118771 GCA_014634185.1 Astreopora myriophthalma | reverse complement strand
GTGTGCTGTAGACCCACTATTGATGTCAGCAACGATCGTCTTTCCTAATGTGCACCAAGCAGTAGCACGTGGGCGTTGCGCGTTTGAGGGTGTGTCATAGGATTCACCGGCACTTTCAGAAGTAGTAACGTTTGGTTGATGGCTTTCATCGCCACATGGTGGATTCATTGGCAGCCGCTATTCATCGCTTGTAGGACGCTTGCTGCCTACAGCTGGAGGATTCATCTCTGAACTGTCATTATCATTTCGCAGCCGCTTACTACCTGCAGCGGGAGGATTCATAACAGGATGTATATCCCCTTCCTTTCCGGAACGCTTGCTGCGAACCTTAGCATCGTCTGTGGATACATCTGTAGGAAGCTTGATACGGATTCCTTCAATAGGAGGCGGTGACTCTGCTTCGGACATCTGTAACCTACGTGAAAATAAAAATTGAAAAAAGGATTTACTAGAAGCAGAGAAAGTCGCAGTTCAGTGTGAGAATTTTAACTTGTGACACCGATGCCTTCAGGTTAAAGCGCCAACAGTTGAAATATTTGGCCCCACAGACCGGTGGGCGAGGGCGTATTATGCCACGTTTAACTGTAAAAGCATATAAGTGATAGACACTACCTTTGTGACTTGCCTCGAATTAAACTGATGCTTCAATAGCAACCATTCCGTGGTACTTTTCAAGGCAAAATGGTCTTTACGTTAAGTCGTAGAGAGCGGAGAGGGGGGTAAACAGCTTGATTCCTCGCCTTGCCAACAGCCTCCCACGTACATACCTGGCATTTGTCTAGAAAAATGCCAGGTTCTTGCGTTTAAAATATCATGGGAAAGATCGTTACTTAAGACTTAAGAAGTAAAGTTCACTTCAGTTTGAATATCCTATCTATAAAGTTAATGGACTCATGCACTTACTTAGTCTTTGGTGACACAACTGCCAGTGATTGGGAGGTGTCTGGCTTCACGCCTCCATAATTTAAACGCTGCCATAACCACACGCAGAGACACTTCCATACTTCGGGAGTGTTTTGCTTTCCTATCATGAGGAGGCCAGTGCCTTTCCCAGGTGCCAATGTGACTGGGTGAGTGTCGATAATGAATGGCCGGCCGTGTTGACAACCAACGGTTAAAACAAACGGATCACTCGTGAAAATCGCGATAAAATCGGCACGCCCAAGATGACACAGCTTCGCATGCAGCTTTTGTCTATCCTGCAAGGAAAATACCGCGCCCGCAAAAGGCAACTCTTCCGAGAATTCGTAGCAGCCTACAAGCATCTGTTCACTGAGAATTGCGTAAGCTTCTGAAGTGTCGTACATGTTGTTGAGATCTCTGTGTGCATTTATTTGCGCCGGCAAATTCCAAATGGTATCTTCAGTAGTGACCTCAGCTAAGTGGGCAAAACATTCACCTCCCCTTCTACTTGCGCCCAGTAATCTACCTGCGATCTTTACAGAGATGAATGCACAAGCATTTGTTGCGTCGTTTGCAGGAACAGATTCTAGTTGCACAGGGCCGTCAAGATCGTCATGTTCAGTAGTCTCCTTGATACGAGCTGCAATCCGTTGGTCGCAATGTTCTGTAGCTGTACTTTGACTAACTTTCAAATGTACAACATCGACGTTTTCAGAAAGGCCCTTACTGCTTCTTTTCAAGATCTTAGCTGCTTCCTCTAAGGGCATTCGATGATGGCGTTCAAAGTTAACACACCCACTGTAAACTTCCTCCAACCCACACCACACCGTAGCCCGTTGAATTTCATAATTTGTATCGGGCAAGGGATGCTTCTTCTGTCAAAACAGAGAGCAAATAAATTTCTTTAGTTCCTCCGGAGAACTAACGCATCCTGCTGATCGGATTTCTGAGCGATAGGGATATTTAAGGTTAAGGTTAATCATACAAAAGAAGATCATACCAAGAGCCCAAATGTCGGCAAGGAGTAAATCAGGGATCGAAGCACCAGACATCACCATCTCGTTCAGAAGAATTTCTGGCGCTATAAAAACAACTGTTCCTCGGTCGACGTTCGTCGTTTTGGTAGCAATGAAAGTCTGTGTTTGAATGAGATGCGATCGACTCTCCCCAAAATCGGCAAGCTTGCAGATAATTGGTCGGGAATGATACTGTCGCGTGACTTCTTCCTCATCTGACAATTCGGCATAATGCTGGTTGTTACGTCAAATTCACGACAACTGTTGAAGGGCCAAAAATGTCACAGGCCAAACAACTTGTTGAGGCGAAGTTTAGTGTGCGGGAGTGCTTTACTAGTCGATTATGATCGAAGACCACGGAGAATCTATGATTGACGGTGATTTAATGACGATAATCGAACGTAAACTGAAATATAATACAAAGGGCAAGCTAATTACTAAATAGAGCGGGAAAATCACAAATTAAGGACAACATGCATTCCAATCATAGTTGCAATCAAACAATTCCTGATGCACAATGAAGAACTTAGAAATAAACTTCTGGAAAACCATAAACAAAATACATTGCTAGGCCTACGAAATACACGGATAGGCTAAAATAGAATATGATGATACGCTACGATTGTAGAGTGTACTAACGTGAGGTAAGAACACGTGCGCGTGGCACACACAAAACGGAAATGCTACAGAACGAAGCATGGGTTTCCATAAAATAAACCTTAACATATGAATACAACTAGAGATGTAACACTTAACCAAGCCCTTTCAGGGAACAACCGAAAAACGGAACGATTACTGGCAACAGATTTGGGCGTTGTGCATGCACGCCATTTGGCATTTCTAAACTCCGAGAGAAAGACTAACGAAACTAAATATCTACAGATTGGGATGTACAAGGTAATAACAAAACTGTACTTACACATCGGTTACCGCTTGCACTCTAAATAGTCAAGGGCAACCAAACTTTAACTGAGAGAAATGCTTCGGTGCTTCTAGGTGCTAGGACTTAAGGCTACTGACTTAAGAACACGTGCGCGTGGCACACACAAAACGGAAATGCTACAGAACGAAGCATGGGTTTCCATAAAATAAACCTTAACATATGAATACAACTAGAGATGTAACACTTAACCAAGCCCTTTCAGGGAACAACCGAAAAACGGAACGATTACTGGCAACAGATTTGGGCGTTGTGCATGCACGCCATGTGGCATTTCTAAGCTCCGAGAGAAAGACTAACGAAACTAAATATCTACAGATTGGGTTGTACAAGGTAATAACAAAACTGTACTTACACATCGGTTCCCGCTTGTACTCTAAATAGTCAAGGGCAACCAAACTTTAACTGAGAGAAATGCTTCGGTGCTTCTAGGTGCTAGGACTTAAGGCTACTGACTAAAAACCGCTAAAACATGCTATACATACATGCACCCACGTGAAATCATCAAAGACGTTATTCATAAAAGTAATATTATGATTGACAGAATTAATTACAAGATAAAATAATGAATAGGAACTTTGTTCCCAAGTTCATTACACTGGTTGCTTATCAATATGTTGCCAGGCTTTAGGTCTCTATGAGCTATATTCCTTTTGAATGCAGAAAAGTAAGTCCCTCGACAATTTCCATCGCCGCATGGGTTACAAGCTCATGGAATCCTTCGCAGCTGAATTCATCAATTTGCAGCAGAAAGTCGGAAAGGGAACTGACACGCACGTCTTGGCTAAATTGCTTAAAATCGAAGTACAACTACAACTGTTGTCGTTGTTGCATCTCCCT
>BLFK01001030.1:97572-100072 GCA_014634185.1 Astreopora myriophthalma | reverse complement strand
AAACATTGAGAAGGATGCAGAACTTCTGCATCGAACTAAATTAGTCAATATTTTATGCACTCCAGTTTTGATACTTTTAGCAGATTTGCAACGAAGTCATCGCTTGCAGAATTTATACATCTTAGGGAAAGGTCAGAACTCTTACTGGCATGTTCAACTGACTGCAAAGTTGCGACTGTCAAATAAAGGCTTTCTTTACCGAACAAGGTTGGTTGTTGTTTGAAATCTAAAGATTTTCACTGAGCTCAGTATAGGCTACGAGGAACATTTACTTTCTCAACGGAAAATACCTATTCTGGAAAAACTCATTTTAGTTTGGAACGGGTTACTATAGGGTAAACCTAGATCTCGATGACCTAAAAAAGGCAAGAAATCCACGGATGACACAGAGAGCAACCAAACGAGTCTCGGTCCCTTCCCTGTGGTGTGATCATAGACAAGAAACGTTTGTAGATCTTGGCCTTTTTCAAACAACTACTAAGTACTCATCGTTCCTAAGTTTGTGTCTTGCTATGGCTTTTCATAGCATTTTCTTCCTTTAAGCTTCTTCTCTTATCTACAAAAAGTACGTAACAGACACTGTGGAAAGCAAGCAAGGCGTTCTTATTTAGAACGCAACATGAATGTGATGTAACAATGTTCCGATAGTGACGACAATTTGATTTTCACGCTCGCTTGACAAAACACAACTCATCTTCTGAAAGAGCCAAAGCAATTCAATCATGTAATAAAAAGAACAGTCTACAATACGAGGTATTTCCAGGCGGTCAACCATCCAAGTACTATCCTCGCCCGACAGGTTTTGACTTCGGGGATCGAACGAGTCCCGGTCCTTTCCCTGTGGTATGATCGTAGACAAGAGACGTTAGATTTTAGTTTAGAGTTGTTGTGTGCAAAAAACCGCTTGAAAAAACACGAAATATTGGACAAATGAGACAATTTTGAAAATCGCACATCATCGGAACATTGCAAAATCGTCACTTTGGGTCAAAAATTAAAATTCCAAAAAACATGTCAAAATCCCTTCAACAAGTAATTTAGAGTTGTTGTGTGCAAAAAAACCGCTTGAAAAAAACAGGAAATATTGGAGAAATGAGACAATTTTGAAAATCGCCCATCATGCAAAATCGTCACTTTGGGTCTCTGTAAGTGAGGGACAAGGGTTGCTGAGCGAAAACCATTTGCCTACAAACCGCTCATTGTCAAATATGGCTCTGTATCCCTGTGCATCAGCTGTGTCTCATGAAACGTGAAAATTGGGTAAAGGTGCCCATTGAGGAGAGAGGAGAAAACTAATGCCATCCCAGGAGTGGAAAAACTCCCCCCACCATATGAGGTCTAACTGAAGATCACGACTGAATCTAATAGGGTGGTCATCATAACAAAAAGCAGACAACATATTGATCATGTGGTGCAGGAACATCCAATACAAAGGGATTACTTTACTTGCATGAGGGAGATTGCGAATCAGAGATTCCAATTCCTTCCTGGTGCAATGGTGTTTACCAGACCAGATTCCAGAAGAGCAGCCATCCATTCAAACTTATCTTTGGAAGGCAGGCTTGAAGAGGAACTGAGTCCAAATCAATACCAAGCACAGTTAGGCAAGTGGAGGAACCCTCTGGCTGTAGCGGAATATACTCCATTCTCAGAAGAAAGGGATGCATGTATCCAGATTCTTTTGGCAGATAGAAGAACCAGTTGAGCCAGGAGTATGAAAGTCATCCAAATAATGTAACAGAAAGGCAATGCTGTAATTGTGTTTGAGTATCCATTCAAACAGATCTGCAATGGAAGAAGAGGTGAAGGGTGCCGAGCGCAGCCTGAGAGGAAGAGCTAAATCGATGAAGTACTTATTTTGTTATCATATGCCTAACAGATAACAATCATGGCATTGAACTGGCGCAATATGGTAACAGCTTTCAATGTCAAATTTTGGCCAGGAGAGTTCCATTTCCATAGGTCATTATCACATCGATAACATTGTCCACCTTCGTGTGCCGCATTGAAAACGGTTCTTTCGGAATTCTGTCATAAACACTGTGGTCAGGAGGGCTTGAGAAATCCAAGAAAAGCCACCATTTGCGAGGTTGAATTGTGGCCTTTGTCCAATTGCATGAGGAGATTCTGCTCAGTTACAGTGGGCTGAAGAGAGGAAGAAGGCATGTTTAAGGTAGCTGACCTTGACAAAACTGTCTGAGCATTAAAGCCAAGATGAAAGCCATTTCCAAGACCAGAGATCACATAATCCACCTGCAGGGTGTGATCAGGGTGAGAACTCAATTCCAGCTTAATTTTCTTCACTTTAATTGGTGTAACATTAGAAGGCAGGATCAAGTCCTGATGCCAGGCGCATTTAGAGAAGGGGGAAGGTAGAAGATGTGCCAACAAATTGGGTAGTGATTGATGATCAGCAGATATGCCAGCTGTAGGAACTAGGTTAACAGTAAGAGGGAGCATAATGTTTGAAGACAAACGCGGTGGTGAGATGGTTCCACAA